>JAUTDX010004110.1:0-39879 GCA_030844895.1 Ambrosia x helenae
TTCGTTTGTTTCAACAAAGTTTTAAAACAGTAGGTGTATGAGATTTTGGTTGAGGGATTTGTGGTTTTAATAGGATAATATAAAGCAATTAATAGGATCAATTAATATATTAATTAGAGAGTTGACACAACTTACGTAGGGACGTTGAATCTTATTAAATGTGTAATTAAAAGGATAATAAAGTATTTCTAATTTCTTACCATTATCAGTGTTGCAAAATTCGGCCAACTCGGCCTTGGAATCGGCCGAGGAATCGCTCCTCGAGGCGTGGGCGCACCGATTTTTTCTCTACTCGGGCCATCACAATTCGGAATCGGTCCAACTCGGCTAGGAATCAGCCAGAATCGGTCAACTCGGGATGGAATCGGTCAGAATCGGTCAACTCGGGATGGAATCGTTCAAGTCTGAATCGTTTAACTCGGGATGGAATCGGTCAAATTCGTCCATGGAATCGGCCAACTCGGCCTGAATCAGTCAAATTCGGCCTCTAGTTACCGTTTTTTAGATAGTTTTAGTATTTGGAAAAAATTTATGAATTTATGACATATATATATAATCATTAAATTATTAAATTTCTATATAAAATAACCGTGTGCGAGTACTCCCGAGTACTCCCCGCCTAGGCCGAGTACACGCAACTCCCAGTCGGTCGAGTTGAGAGCGCCTAGTGACTTTTGCAACCTTGACCATTATTAACCAAAATTCAAAATTCAAAATTTGTTTAATTCAAATTTAAATATTTCAAACTTTAATTTGAAAGTCAAAATTCAATAATTAATTGATTACCAATTTAATCGAAACTAATATTAGCATGATATAGAGCAACTAATAGGATAAATTAATGTGTTAATCGGAGAGTTGACCCAACTTATTTAAAAACTTTGAATCTTATTAAATGTGTAAATAAAAGTATGATTAGTATGTATATTTTCTTACCATTATTAACCAAAATTCAAATTTTAAAATTTGAAATTCAAAATTCGATATTTAATTGATTACCAATATTAGGTAAACTAATATTAGGAAAATATAAAGCAATTAATAGGATCAACTAATGTATTAATTGGAGAGTTGACACAAGTTATGTCGAAACTTTGAATATTATTAAATGTGTAATTAAAAGAATATACATTATTATCTAACTGTTTCTTTTTTGCAATATCATTTATTGATTTTTATTTTAAAAAAAAAAAGAAAGAAAAAAAGAGAAATATTATAGATGTGTCATGTGTCATGTGTTCTAATGAGAGGTTGAATAAAATTGATGTTTGATTAATCTATTGACAAATGACACAAATTAGTTTTATTTATTTGGTAGTATAGATAATCTTAATCTTTATCTTTATCTTTATTATTATTTTACTATATAATAAATAAAAATTTTATTATTATCTCAATTCTCTCTCATATGAAATAATATTACTAAATTATAATTTCACATTTATCTCTTGTTTATTTAAAAACTAATTCTATTTATTAAAAACTATTTAATATTTATTAAGTTTCTAATTAACCTAATAATAAAGAAAGAACAAAAAAAATGTTATAACCTATGTGATACACAAGTTTAAATTGAATTTTTTACACTGAATGAAAATGTAAATGAGAGTTATGTTTTTGTCCATAGCAGAACAAGTCAACACCAGTCATTGTTTAAAAAAGCTACACCTTCAAGACCACCGCTTAATTACCCGTGACATGCAAAACTGTAATGATTTTTTTATAGTCAATGAAAATGTAAATAAGAGTTGTGTTTTCATCTAGAGCAGAATACGTCAACACCAGTTGTTTTTAAAAATACCTACACTTTCAAGATCACCGCCTCAATCACGTCTTGCAATGATTGCTTCCGCCTCTGCTCCTCATCAAAACGAACTTTTTCTCTTTAATATACATTTTCATTGTTAATCACAGGATTAAAATTATTGTTTTTTCGTATTATAGTATAATAATTTATATGCTATATCGTAAGTCGTACAACACATTTTGTCACTTCATATTATGGCCCGGAAAGACCCCAAGATATAAGCTAGTTAATAATACATTTATCATAAAGTGCTATGTTATTTGTAACAAAATCATAGATTGTGTATACCTTTAAACCTTACTAATTGACCAGATTGGAAGCACGAAGGTTCATTCGTAATGGGACAACTCACCCAGCCATAATGCAAATACATAAAAAAACTAAATTGGTATAAAATAAAGATGTAAGGAAGAAAAAAAGAATTAAAAAATGAATAAAGTTGACTTACGACTTTATATAACTTGTCAATATGCGTGATGCTTATTTTTAGTAATTTCCATATTGGATTATTGTGTCCATTTTTTCTGAATTTGTAAACCCTATCCTATATGCTATGAAGTGGTTGATTCTAAAACATAACACCTAAGAAAAATCTTATTTGTGTTTATCTTGAAAGGTCTAAATATTATAAGAAACATATACTTATTATTAAAATATAACATTAAAAAACGTTACTCTCCAAATAATTCACAGGTCCTCTAAAATTCATTCTAATGATCCTCTAAAAGTCACTCTTAATAATTTTTTTTAGCCATATATATAAATAAAAGAAATTTACACATGTGAAAATGGTAACTTTACCCACATTTAACATTTTTATTTTCGTATACGTTCAAATTTAAACTTGTTATTATTATTTTTTTGATATTATATTTTAGTAATAGTGATAAGTGGGAAATAATAAATTTGAATAGTTTTTGATCGAGTTCCCGTGTTCACACGAAATATAAGAGTTCTCATTATAGCGTTACATTGTTTTATTTAAATACTTATGTATATATTACTAAAAGTTTATATAGTAATAACCCATATAATAAGTGTTTAATGCGTATTTTTTTCAGACTACACTCTCTAAAAGAAGCTGAATGACACCTGCCGGACCGCGTGGGCGGCATGGTCCAATCCACTAGTATGTATGGACCAATCCACTAGTATGTATGCATGCATGCCACACTAGATATTATACATGTGTCTAGATAAACTAAGAGGATTTAAATGGTCACTCACTGAGTGACATTTGGGCTATTTGGCTATGTAGGTAATTTTTCAAACAATACGTGGGTGGTTGAAATGAAATGGAAAAGGTTTAAATTGGCCAACTATGAGACATTTTTGTAGGTATCGGGAAACAAATGAAATAGTTTAAAAACGGTGGGCTAAATCCTAATTACTAGATCATTTGCATATGTATATTTGGATTTTAGTTTTGGAATGCTTATCACCAACTTTCCAAATGAATTAATGAGCATTAAAAACTAGTAGAAACTATTTTTTTTAACGGCTCTCGACCAGGACTATACAAGGTCAACGCTCAGTCGACGCGGGATTCAAACCTGAGCACTCCAAGGTGGGAACCTCCAAAGGAGTAAACCCCCCTATCTCCACCACTAGGCTGTGGCATCATTGGCAATAGAAACAAGTTGAATGTCAATTTGTGAGAAAAGAATATTTTTTTAACATTTCAAGTAGATCAATATACATGTTAAATGGAAATTGTTAGAAAACTTACATTGTAATCGCCGCACGCCTTTGTTACATGAAGCTCACATGTATCAGAATCTCCGTACTTGCTGCGAAAAAATCTAAAAGAAAACGAAATCATAGAATTTTGAAAAAGGAACCGGGCTTGTGTTTGACACAATTCCCTTAAACAGATTCGTCGTCTGTTCCCAGGGTACACCGGTTCAACAGTGCGGCGCGGTGCACTGTGAACTATCCCACTTGCCTGAAAAGAAACCGGAACATGGTTGCTACTCTTGAGTGTATGTGTGTTGCAAGAGTTTTGTGTATTTTTTCCATGTATCTCTTTTCTACATCTACATCTCCAAATGAAGCACAAAGTCTTCCATTATATAAGAACATGGATGTATAAAAGTCTTCTTAATTAGAGACTTAATTTGAGACATAAAGACTCTAATTAAGTGACATAAATCTCTAATTAAAAGAAATAAAGACCTATCATCAAAGACATAAAACTCAAGAGTTTTAGTCTTTAATTCACCACATTAAGGTCTTATTAATAATTATAATTTATCAAATTATAATTTCAATAAAATCCATCCATTCACATATTTCCAACAATCCCCCACATGAATGGAGATTATTCAAAACACACAAAAGTTTCAACAAACTCCCACATGAAAGGGAGTCATATTCAGAAACAACCTCATTCCGATTAAATTTCCACAGTTGAGTTTTGCATACGATAGGTAGGTGTGACCCTTTGAACCTTCGCTTATGAAACGCACTTAGCCCACTAGCTCTGAGTAGAACGCGATGTCTTTGAACTCGTCTGCCGTTTGTGTGGACGACAATACGCTTCACACAAGACTTTCCCTGACAACGTCAAGTCCTCATAGTTGTGTCCGTTATGGTCATGGACACGTGCCTGGTTCTGCGAGAGCTCTTAAGTATTGTGCCCCAACAATACCCTTAGAAGCGACCCCACTTCTCTCTCACATAGGTGATCTACTGGGACTGGTTACCTCAGTCAGATCATTAAAAGCCATAAGCTTAACCTCAACCTTGTCACCTTTTTGGAATGGACTAGGAAGCTTATTAAATTTATAGTAAACTTCCCTTTTTAATACGTGGGGTTTCTACCAACTCTCCCCCACAGTGACCTTCGCCAGTTCATACAATTAGGTTGTCCTATTGAACTCAGATCTTGGGATCTCCAGTCAGCTGAGTTAGGTTTCCTTCGCATAAACCTAGCCTTTCATGGGCTTTAGTCCCATTCCCATTGACGACTTCTAAACTAACTCTCTGCTTAAGCCTTTTGTTAGCGGATCCGCGATGTTATCCTTTGACTTCACATAGTCAACAGTGATAACTCCTGTAGAGATTAGTTTTAGTACCGTATTATGCCTACGTCTTATATACCTGTTCTTACTGATACACATTGTGATATGAGCTCTGCCAATTACCGATTGACTATCACAGCGTATGCATTAGGCCAATGCCGGCTTCGGCCACCTAGGTATATCCTTAACAAATTGACGTAGTCATTTTGCCTATTCATCCTCTAAAGCGATGAACTTTGATTCCATCATGGATCTAGCAATAACCATTTGCTTAGATGATTTCCATGTTATCGCAGCACCTCCAAGTGTGAACAAATACCCACTCGTTGCCTTGAAATCATTCGCGTCAGATATCCAATTCGCATCATAGTAACCTTCAATAACTATTGGATATCTTTTATATTGCAGCCCGTAGTTTCGTATGTATCCTAATTACCAAAGCACCTGCGTCACGTAATTCCAATGAATTGAACTTAGGTTACTCGTGTATCTACTTAGCTTTCTTGCTAAGTCTGGTCTGATACAACTCATCAGATACATCAGGCTGCCAATAATTCTTGAGTACTCTAATTGGTTACTAGGCTCACCTCGATTCTTAGCTAGACGTTGACTCGTGTCAATGAAAGTTCTAGCCACATTAGAGTCATTTCCATTGAACTTCTCAATAATTTTGTCCACATAATAGGACTGACTTATAACAAGTCTGTTCTAGGTTCGTGTGATTTGTACTTTCCAAAATCACATCCGTTCATATCAAACATTCTATTTTCAAATGCAAGTCACCTTCACACTTATGTGTTTATTGGATAACTCCCAAATGGGGTGATGAAAGTTTCTTCCTTTCATATGTAGTTTGAAAACTTCTCAAGTACCATTTTTACATTCCTACGGATTGTTTCTTAAATGGCTCTTCCCCCCACATTGCTTGCACTTTGATTGAGTTTGAGTAATATCACTCATGATAACATTAGACACCCGTGATAAGATAGTGACTATCTATATCTTTGTGTTTATTGAGGTCATCCATTATATTACTCAACCCATATTTCTCACACGAACCATTTTCTGAGCTATATGAGTTTTCCTCATATTCAGCTAAATAGTATCATAACCAATGAACTATTTATTCGGTCCTTTCAAGTCATCCTTTTTAATGAATTACATATTTGCTTTTACAAAATTCATTCTTATGTCATCACATATGTTTGAATGTTCAAAGTTAATTTATTCTCCGTGGAGCATCTAAATTAACAAGTATTAGTCTAGCATGCTTTAGACTACGAATACTTAGCATGTGAACAGAAGATGCCTCATTCTGATTCTTCACAGCCTTAAGAGATAACTCACTATCTCTTCCTAACATTCACGTCTTAGTTTAGACACAAAATGATATATATATATATATATATATATATATTTTACCATTCCAAAACCTTGGTTTAAAGAATGCTTCAAAACCATAATTAATTTCATCCATTAGGATCAAGACTCGTTTGCCTTTAATCTCCAAGGCTTCACCATTGACTCTTTAGGACTTAAACATAAATCTTAATATAAGTCACTTTGATGAACATATTCATCATCAACAAGTCAATTAGATTGACACTCAACGACATGACATTCACATATCCCTAAGTGATATGTATATATTTTGTTGAACCTATTTATTGGGTGACTATCCCAAAATATATCACGAATCCTCCATATAGTTCAACCAACATTGATGGTTTGTAGAGACTCTACACGTCCATCAATATTCTAAGTCTTTTATAATAAATCTCATAATATTTATCAAAGACTTATGAATAGTAACATATATTCCTATCATATGTTATAGTCATCAAAACTACATTTGTGCATTTCTACGTAAATGCTCTCAACATTAGATGACATATCTCGTTTTCGTGCATTTAACTTCAATACCCTTGCCACGTTGATCATGATTATCTCAATGGAGATGGATGAAGAGTTTTTTCTTCTTAGTCACTTAATTAGAGACTTAATTTTATAAATAAAGGCTCTAATAAATTGACATAAAAAGCACTAATAAAGTAACATAAAAACTTTAATTAGAAAACATGAAACTCTACCCAAGAGTTTACTCTTCATTCACCACATTAAGATTCCAATTAATAATTATAATTTACCAAATTATAATTTCAATATAATCCAAAATATATATAACATATATATTTAAACGGATTCATATAAGGATATCAAATCTCAAAGTGTTATTCTCTTCAACACTTTATCGTTCGACGAAATAATAGCAATTATATCGTCTCGTGGCATGTTTCGAGGTACTCCCTCAATACACTGTTCAAAACAACAAAGTTGTTTATACTTAACTACTCACAAGTAGTCGAATAAGTAAATATGTCCAAAACAACATGAAGTTGTTTTACACTAAATAGTCTCTCTAGATTATTATATTGTTCAAGTCATCATACTTCTCATACAAGTATCAAACCATATATAATATGTAAAAGACATGTTTTATTCATACAAAACATTTCTACTTTTACAAGTATTTTCCATAAACTAGACATATTTATGTTTTGATTACAAATCATAACCATAAACTCTAATATAGTTTTATTATTTAAACCATTCCTAACTCACGTGTTAGAGTATATGGTTCTCATGATTAACCGTTTCTAATTCGTTCATTAGAAACTATACGTGTACCATATAAACATACACGGTTTAAAAATTAACCATTTCTAACATACTTGTTAGAATGCAAACGATTTCACGTTTCATCATATAGAATTTGGTTATATCAAATAAACCTTTTTCTAACACACCCGTTAGAAATAAACGATTACCAAAATCATTTTAAAGGTCATTGGTTTATATTCTCAACCGTTTCTAACCTGTTTGTTAGAAATACACGATTATGACAATCGTTCTAGACCTTGTTGGTTTATATAAAATAAACCGTTTTTAACACTCTCGTTAGAAAAATTAAACCAATTACATAAATGGTATTAACTTTGAATTTTTCAAAATATACCCGTTTCAAGCTCACTTGTTAGAAACCGTCAAATTTAACCAAACTTGTTTAATGTTGGAAAAGGTTGAAACACCCAATTCTCCATAAACCCATGAGTTGAAACACCCATTAAAACCTTTAAGAATATTTGACCCAACTTAATGGTATTCTTATTATTTTTAAGTTTCAACTTTGGAGTATTAATTAGTATTCTTACTAAAACCTTCAATAAAACAAAATAAGTTTATAACTTTTTTTTTTTTCACAAAATTTCCAAAATACAAATTTCCAACATTTTTGTGTATTTTGTGCAATAATCTTTTCTAACACACTTGTTAGAAAATATAAACATCTTATTTTGTCTTTACAAAATCATCAATCTCTAACACGCCCGTTAGAGAAATCAATATATAAGTTTACAAATTAAACTTACTATTTTGTAAATAATAATTTCTAATACGCTTAATAGAAATGTTTCATGACACGTTATTCTTTCAACGTCGTCGATCCTAACACGCTTGTTAGAAATACATGTTTCAAAACCTTACATTTTGAAACCCTTTATTTTCTAATACTCTTATTAGAAAATGTATACATTTCAAATACTTTGAAATTATCTTTCTAATACGCTTACTAGAAAGAAAACGTGATCAAACGTTTTACATGGGTTTACAAATATTATGTCTTTTCTAATACTTTCATTAGAAATTCAATATTTCAAAAAAAAAATGTTTAAACACATATTAGAAATGTTAGTAGTCCGGTTTATCTAAACAAAACTCAAAACCCATGAATCCGTAGATTATATCAAAAAATCATTTTGTCAAACAATCTTTCTGATTAAAGATTGCATTCTCATCATGAATGTAATCTAATTCGATGTACCAAAGAAAACATATACAAAGTTTCGTGAACCCAAATTCCTTAGGAAGAACACGAAAGTTTATTTACTAATCTGTTTAAGTTTGTTAGAAAACTTACATTGTAATCGCCGCACGCCTTTGTTACATGAAGCTCACATGTATCAGAATCTCCGTACTTGCTGCGGCAAAATCTAAAAGAAAACGAAATCATAGAATTTTGAAAAAGGAACCGGGCTTGTGTTTGACACAATTCCCTTAAACAGATTCGTCGTCTGTTCCCAGGGTACACCGGTTCAACAGTGCGGCGCGGTGCACTGTGGACTATCCCACTTGCCTGAAAAGAAACCGGAACATGGTTGCTACTCTTGAGTGTATGTGTGTTGCAAGAGTTTTGTGTATTTTTTCCATGTATCTCTTTTCTACATCTACATCTCCAAATGAAGCACAAAGTCTTCCATTATATAAGAACATGGATGTATAAAAGTCCTCTTAATTAGAGACTTAATTTGAGACATAAAGACTCTAATTAATTGACATAAATCTCTAATTAAAAGAAATAAAGACCTCTCATCAAAGACATAAAACTCAAGAGTTTTAGTCTTTAATTAATTCACCACATTAAGGTCTTATTAATAATTATAATTTATCAAATTATAATTTCAATAAAATCCATCCATTAACATATTTCCAACAAAAATCTCTCGAATTCATCGAGTCATAAAAATCTCTACGATATAATGTATCTGATGAGATTCTTAAATCTAACTGAAAGATCAAGTATAAGAGATGAACAATAAATCATTTGAAAGATTTTAAACAATTAATCGGCTAATACCAACATATGATAGATATGTGTTATGTGGGAAGCATAAACGATTGAGGCTTAAAAGAAACCTGTGATATGTTGTAATCTAGCATTCATGATAAGACAACATTTATTAACAAAAGTGAAGTATGAAAAGGGTTCTCATTAACTTTAGCTGAGAAAACATAGTAGAACATGGTAGATGCTCATAGCCAAGTTACGTAAGGGTTGCGAATGGTTAGGATGCAGTTGCATATTTTCTTGACGAACAATTATCAAATGGTATGATAATTAATGGATTGTCAATTTGACAAATCAAGAAAGAACTTTTTAGATTAGGAATCAGATTTAAGTTTTATGTCTTGTAACCGTTTCCTTGACATGTCAAACCTCATAACTGTCAGATCAGGCTTTTTTTTTTTTTTTTTTTTTTTACAATCACTTTATATATATATATATATATATATATATATAGGGTGAGGTTCCTGTACAGAATGCATTTTTCGTACAAAGTGTGAGAAGTCTATATAGACATTGTGTTTTAAATTTTAGGCATGATGTTTTATGTTCCTTTGGCATAGTATTATATAGAAAAACACAAAAATTAACAATTTAAAACACTAATTAATGAATTCTCAACATGCAATCTAAAACACTCTATGAAGAAAGTAATCAGTGTGTTTTAAATTTAATGTTTAGAATACATTTGATTGTGTTTTAAATTGTAACGTTTGGTGCTTTTCTATATAAATCAATGCAAAAAGAATCAAAAACATTATAGCCAAACTTTAAAACACAATGACTATATAGACTTCTCACACTTTGTACGAAAAATGTACTTTGTACAGGAACCTATACCTATATATATATATATATGCTAAGTATAGACAAGAAACCTCCCAAAATGAAGAAACCCCCACAAACCCAACTAGTGGACTAGATTAATCCACACCACCTTCTATTATTTTAATAAATAAGGGTAATATAGTCATTTTACACTTCCCCCTCTTTTTTGGTTTGAATCTTTCTCTTCTCCCTCCTATATAAACAACTCACACCCTCTCTCTCTCTCCATTTCACTTTCTCTGCATCAAGATTATCACCACCACCACCAATATTCTCATTATTAAAACCATTCTAACCACCATACCTTACCACCACCACCACCACCGTCTTCATCCTCCATCCACCGTCATCCACCACCGTCTTCAAGAAAAAGCCCTAAATCAACCCTTCTCGTTGTCATCATTCAGGAGCAAGGGGTCGACTCAAAGCTGAGATGAAAACGATCGGTATGTATATATTTTAAGAATAGAGAAAATCGGTTGGAAACATTTGATATGTTTAAGATCTACAGTGTGGTTGACCTTCCTCACGTTTGTGGTAGTCAGCAGCACTACAAGTATTTTCGGTTAATGTGTGCCATCATTTGTTAATTAAATATATAAATTTGCACATATTTTCATTCTATTCATCATTATTTTTGGAGATCTTCTCGAAACATCAAAGTAAACAATTCCTTTGTTAGGATTTCATGTCATTTTTTCAAACTTAATTAATTAATGTTCAAATATATATTTATTATTAATCTTTTACAGTTTTTTGTTTATTAGCAGTACTCTTCTCTTACTTTAGGGAATGTTCTGTACATCATTTTCTAAGATTTAGAGTATGTTCTGTTTTATGTTTTGGGATATGGGTTAAAAAGGAGTATATGTTTGAAAAAACAAAAGGCCAAAATATTATTATTATTTTTATTGGAGATGGATCGGTTAGTATTTTTTTTATGAACGGCGAGATCGGTCAATATGTGAATATTATTATTATTATTATTATTATTATTATTATTATTATTATTATTATTATTATTATTATTATTATTATTATTATTATGAGTTTTTTTTTAATAAACTAGGCCCACATGAGATATACGAAGCCCAAAATTTTGAGGAGTTTATTGTGGCCACAAGTGTAAATATAACAGAAGGTAGGTGTTTGGTAATTAGTGTTTTGAGGAGTTTATTTTTTAACCAAGTTTTGATTTTTAATATGATTTTGAAAGGGGTTAGAAAACATTTAATGGTTAGAGTTTGAATTTGAGCTAATTAGTGTTTGGTAATAAGAAGTTGTTTGTGATGGTTTTGAAAATGTATGTTTGCATCTGTTTTCATATGTAACACCATAACTAATCATGTTTACACGTAGGTAGCATACGTTAACACGTAGGTTTACATATTAATTAACCTTTTTATTTGTTATTATTATTAATATGTTTTTTTTAATCAAAATTGGTGAATTTTAATATCTCTTAACATATGCAACAATATGTCTGATTTGTTTTTTACTAGTATGTGCATGTTTGTATGAGTATTATAATGTGTGGAATGTATGTTTGCCTCTGTTTCCTATATTGCGCATGTTTCGTATGTAACAACAGAACTAAGTTGGTATAAATTAGTTTCTGATTTTTTTACCAGATACAAAGGTTTGATTTTTTGACTTTCATCAGTTACACATGGATCAAATCTATGTTGCGTCTGTTTCGTATGTAACAGCAGAACTAAGTTGGTATAAATTAGCTTCTGATTTTTTTACCATGTATTAATTAAAACAAAAGTCACTAATCATGGGATCAAATCTATGTTTGCGTCTGTTTCGTATTTAACAGCAGAACTAAGTTGCTATCAGTTTCGTATGTTTGATGATCTTGATAACTAAATGGATAAAACAATGTTTGTTTGTATCAGTTTCGTATGTTTTTTTTTGTAATCCAGATGGTTAACATATGTTAAGACGGGGGGGGGGGTGGGCTTTACATGTAAATTGATGAATTTTGTTTTATTTTTGCAGGTGAGCATATTTTTTGCATTAAAGATGAAGATGATTATCAAGAATGAAGTGTAGACAATTTTTTTTATTTATGATAGTTTTTTTTAGCATTTGTCGATTTGTAATGACCGTTTTGTTTGTTTTTAGCACTTTGTAAGAAACAATTCTTGTGTACATTTGAATGTTTTTTGATCTATAAAGTTTTTAATTGATTATATACAATCTATGTGTTTTAACGTATGCAACAAAAAATCACATATGATACCAGAGTCTGTGCAATTTTAACGTACGCAACACTGCATATGTTACATATGTAACATGACGTGCTGACAGATTTAGGACCATGGTCACAAAAGTATGAGAGAGATGATGTGACATGTGTGGGGTCCACTTGTCATATGTGCTTTTTCAGAAAAATGGCATTTGACCCTTTTGCCCTTTTTTTGTCATCTACTCAATTAAATGTAATAAAATAATGTAGAATCAATCTAGGCCATTGATCACTTTTGATCAATGGTCTAGATTAAGTTTACCGGGTTTCTTCGTTTTAGGTGGGTTTTTATTTAAACCTTACCCTATATATATATATATATATATATATATATATATATATATATATATATATATAAAGAGCTAGCCAGTGACTGAGTACGAACACCAACGAACGCCAAATTACAAAAGATCTATCACATTAAGTTCTAACCACTTATCCCATGGCAAAGACGGCAAATTCGTCCGATGACGAATCCACAAATAAGCCTCTTCTTTAATAAGGTCGACCAATTTTGATACCGGAATGAAGTTGCCATCAAACACCTTTGCGTTTCTACCATACCAAATTCTCCACATCGTCGCCATAACCACCATATAAACCAGCGTTCTCCATTTGTTAGATCCTGAGCAAGCCGCAACATAATCCATCATCTATCCAAGTGTGGAGACGTTCGCTGGCCAAGATACTTTCATCCAAGTCAGCACGTTCCACCATAAAGCTCTGGCCCACAGACAGCCGACGAAGATGTGCTCCACGTCTTCGGTCCCATAACCGCATCTGTCACAAAAGTTGTTCGGAAGATTAATCCCACGCTTCAGTAACTCCACTTTGGTTGCCACTCTCCCTTTGAGAGCTCTCCACAGGAGGTAGTTGCACTTCTAGGGAGCCCAATTATTCCACTTAAACGACTTCGCCTGATGGTGACTGTTACTGTTAATAGCAAGTTCCAATCTGATGTGTTTTGTAGAAAACGGACAGCCGTTACCATTGGCCCAAACCCAGTTATCCCGACCCTCGGATTGAGAAAACAGCTCAAGAATGGACAACAACTCCTCGAGCTGTCCCTTTTCGGCATTAGAACTTGGTTCCCTGCTCCAATTCCACTTCCAGACAGCTTCGATACCCACAACTGTACGGAAGTCAGCAACAGACCCGTTCTTAGCCTTGGACAATTTGTATAAAACCGGAAATTTCTCCTTCAACCGGATATCGCTAATCCAAGAGTCCTTCCAAAATCTCGTGTGTCTCCCATCTCCCACTTTAACTTTGAGCCTATCATTAACCTAGATTCCGGCTTGATCCAAAATCGCCTCCATATTTCCGATGTTCTTCCATACACCTTTAACTGAATTCTTCACTGGTATAATTTTATTATCGACGTGGGACTTATGAATTGACCCAATAACCGATGCCCAAAGTTGAGAAGGATCGTGTTTAATTTTCCACCACCATTTGCATAGCATCGCCACATTGAACCCATCAACCTCACCAACACCTAGTCCTCCAATAGACTTTGGTTTAGTGATTTTATCCCATTTGACCCACCGCACTTTGCCACCTCTTTCCGATCTTCCCCAAACAAAATCCCTCCTAAGTTTTTCTATATTCTTAATCGCTTTAGGGGCCTGGAATAATGATAGGAAGTACGATGGAATACTCCCTAAGACCGATTTGACAAGGGTAAGTCTTCCCGCGAAAGATAAAGATTTCTCTTTCCAAGCCGACAATTTTTTTTTGAGTTTATCGAACACCGAATGCCAATGAGCTACTCTATTCATGTTGGCTCCTATGGGAACTCCCAAGTATGTGAACGACATCCTACCAGCATCACGTACAGTTTACTCTTCAACCGGTTCACCTTCAGCCCAGAAACAAGGAACAGGCACCTCAGAAACCTATTTAGGCTAACCACATTCTGCTCAGACCATTCCCCTAAAAAGATTACATCGTCATCATAGCATAAATGCGTAAGGAGCGACCCATTGTTTGGAAGTTGCACTCCTTGAAACAAATGTGTATCGACGGCTCCTCACATGATCATGTTTATCACCTCCATAGCAATAATGAAAAGGAAAGGGGAGAGAGGATCTCCTTGCCTCAATCCTCTTTTATACGAGAATTCGTCCGTAGGAGATCCATTAACGAGTACCGAACCTCTACCGGAGCTAAGACACCCCTTTATCCACCGAATTTCAGAGTAAACCCGTCCGGACTGGGAGATTTCCCACCATCACAATCTTTCACAGCATTCCATATTTCTTCTCCTGAAAACGGGCTGTAAGGGGCGCAACCTGTTCTTGCATTAACTTTGGCAGGCCTGAGTTACAGAACGAAGGGCGTCTTCTAATATGTTCACTGAACTGCTTGCGAAACCAACCTTTGAATTCATTCTTAATCATTATTGGGTCAGTCTCCCACGCATCATTGATGACCAGCCCATTAATCCTATTTTTGTCCTTATTCATATTAACAACTTTATGGAAATACGCCGAGTTCTCGTCCCCAAACTTGAGCCAATTAACATAGGATTTCTAGTAAATGTCTTTCGCCTTCTTTTTCTCCAGCTCGATCAGTTTAGAACACAGGGAGACTCTCATCTCTTTTTCCTCAATACTTAGATTACCAGCTTCTGATTTCTTATCAAGAACAACAACTGCATTCGACGTATCGATCAGGGACTTTTCTTCCACACTCCTCTTCTCGGCCCTCCACGTTTTTATCCCAACTTTAATTTTCTTCAAAATCTTGGATAACACCAAATAACCCCTCCCATTAACCATCCCATTGCTCCAGGCATTGTGCTATATTGTCCAATTCAACGTCACCGATCCAGCTATTAAAAAATTTGAAGGGTAAGGGACCGAAATCCCTTTCATCACACACCATGGTCACCGGGAAATGATTGGATAGGCCCTTCTTCAGAACCGACATAGTCCATACGACCACTCACTAATGAATAAGTCACAAATGAAAGCCCTGTCCAATTTACTCATTTTTACATCAACATTGTTCGAAATATACGTGAACTTCCCACCTATCATATTATATTCAGACCACCCCGCCCTTCCAATGAAGTCGTTAAACGAAGCAGCCCCGTGAGGGTCAAACTGAGAGTTAAATCTTTCCTCCATCGAGCGCACCTCATTGAAATCACCAAGCGCTATCCAAACCCCGATTAACTGAGTTTTAACATCAATAATCTTATCCCACAGCTCCCTTCTCAGTGCAAGATCATTGGGAGCATGAACGTTTAAAACATTAGTAGTCTCATTTACACCAATTAGCTGCCCAGTCACCACCAGAAATTTTTGTCCTTTCACCACACTAGCAACAGTAAAGAGAGTAGGGTCCCAAATGGATACCAGCCCACCTGATCTACCCGAGGCATCCACCGCATCAAATGCCATCGGGGACCTATCCCTAAACTGACCCTAGAACACACCAGAGGCCCCAGACTTATGCGTTTCTTGAAACCAAATAAAAGACAGATTTCATTCCCTCTTCAGATTGCGGACCCAAGCCTGCTTTTCCGCCCTAATAACCCCCCTTATATTTAGAGTCAAATAATTCATTGGATAACACTGACCTCCTTTTCTCCTTTAACCAATTTCCTAACGTGCTTGTCGAAACCCTCCATATCAATGCATAGGCCTTCTCTGAAAATTATTGTTTCCTCTGCTTCCTTGTTAACCTCAAATAAATCCTCTTCATCGGAGATTTCCTCCTCTATGGCGATATCATCAACCGGATCTAGCTCAAGAATCCCCTCTGTCCTCAACGAATTATCTTCTTGAATCCCAATATCACTTGCGACTCTATTCCTCCTAACTTCCTTCGCCACTTGTTGAATAGTATCTTCCAGATTCAATAAGTCAACTTCAATCTTCCAAGTTTGGCAAATGTTGAAAGGCTTCCCAAATTCTCTTAGCTGAGCAGCCCTTCGGAAGATTAGAGACATAGAACGAGGTAACCTCCTTGAGTCTCTCTTCGCGTCTAATAAATTTCTTGTTTTTGAGGATCTCTTTCTTGCTCAACACATACTGCCAACTTCTATCATCATCCCTGCTACTTCCTCCTTGTTTAAGCCTGAGTTGCTCTTCATTTTTCCTTCCTCTAAGCTCTTGGTATTCTTCTTGGTTCGGTTTGAAACCCCGATGACTCTTCGGCTCCTTCCTGGTCTTCTTGCTATGCGTGTTGATAACTCAGATCAGGCTATATTGAGCTAATTGTTCAATAAATAAAATAATCATACAAAGGTAATTACTTAGACTATGTGTTGTGGCTAGAGGGGTGAGCCAACACTTTATCGAATAATATTGTGTCATGTAGGCGTTGATGTGGCACTGTCTCGCGACCACGAGCTGGTAGCTTGATCCCGTAGTGGCTAGAGGTGAGTGGGTCCTTTTTTTACCAATTTAATAAATATAAAACATAAATATTTTACATAACATTTTTTTTAAAACATTACACTAAATAAAAAAAATAAAACCCATCTTATTAAAAGAAATAAAAAAATACAATAAGAAATAAAACCTATCTTCTTCTTTCAACGGGATCCTCTTTTTCTTCCTTTTCCTCTGCAACTCTTTCTTTCACCACAATCTTCTTCTTCTTCTTCTTCTTCCTTTCTTCCTCTTCTCTGCAACTCATCTTCTTCATTTTCATCCCCTGTAAAATCTTCTTCCAACAGCAAAAATACCGAAACAAACCACAATACACAAACAAACAAACCCGATTTCTTCTCGCTAGCCCACGCGATCCGGCTCACGTTTTGCTCGCTCGCGCAGTCATTAACGTGTAGGTGTTGTGGTGCCCGTGATCCACATGGCTCGGCTACCCGGTCGCGGATGCTCGCTCGTGCCCAACAACACACAGTCTTACAATGGTGTTGTGAGGGTGAGGGTAATTGAGTATAGTTGCATACCAATTCAAAATTTTATATTGTAGGACAATAGTGATAAAACTTGTTGAAAATCAAAATCGATGGAATGGTTAATATCCCGATTAGCATTTGAAGTTGTGACATAAGAATGCTATAAAGTTTTGATGATGTGACAACCGGCAAATTCGGGTCAATGTTTAATTTGGTCCTAATCACATTTTCGATGAAATTAAAATGTTTTTAGATTAATTAAGTCGTTATGAGTCCTGCGATGTCCTTCTCGAAGTTCATGGACGCCTTGATACTTTTAAAGACAGATTTGCGTGCGTGTAACTTTAATGAACTGACACCATTAAGTAATTGTCAAACTGCTCTAACATAAAGTTATTACGTGTAAATACGGTGCATAATAAACCTAAACTTTCTCACAATGCGTTACCATTACTTTTCCAT
This sequence comes from Ambrosia x helenae, assembly GCA_030844895.1. NCBI lineage: Eukaryota > Viridiplantae > Streptophyta > Magnoliopsida > Asterales > Asteraceae > Ambrosia > Ambrosia x helenae. The sequence goes on from JAUTDX010004110.1 coordinate 17,932, forward strand.
GAACTCACCAACTTTATGTTGACTTTTTAAGCATGTTTTTCTTAGGTATTATTTGGCACGACACGGTTGGATTAGGTGGAATTATGGAATTCGATAACCTAGCAACCTCTCAGTTGGCGTTCATGTAACACCCCATTTTGTGATCAAATACAATAGAAGTATTGTCAAAACTTATATTGCTTAGTGATGGATAGCATGATTCATATTCGACATGTGAGATCGAGTCAAGCACTTAGTATTATAAGAGACCGTTTAGTAATAATAATAATAAAATAAACTATATTTGATCCCTACTCCGTTTTTATTGAAACTTAGGTCAAAACGTAGAGGAAAATGAGCTCGCCTTAATAGTATATTCGAAATCTTATAAAACATTATTGTTTAAAAGTTACAAGGCTAAAACGAGTTACGCAACTGAATTAATTATAATATATAAAATAATATTAAAATTTAAATCAACAAAACTTGAAGGAGTATACGTTTTCCACATGTAGGCATGTGTTTGTATGAGTAAAATGTGTGCATGTATAAGGAGGCGTGTGCATAAGTATTCTAGACTTGTGTATCAACAAAACTACTACACGAAGTAAACTTCACTATTAAGATCACCTGCCTATAAATAGAGTAGAATGACCCTTCATCAATAATTTACATCACCTAATTATAAGTAACTAGGGTAATTCCCCCACGCGTGTTGCGGTGCGCTAAAATGATACTGCAGACAATACTAAACATCCTTGTCTTTTGAAAGTTGAAGCTTAAAAATTTCCGCAACTGAAAAATAAATGTTTAGCAAGCATGGTCACATGAACACGTAGCATAATACAAAATTCCCACCATAGAATTAAGTGAAATAGGGATTTATACCCGCGCTTCGCGGCGGGTAGCTGATTTGGAACAAATGTAAATGACAACATAAACACAATGTTAAAAATAACATCCAATAGCAAGACGGTCTTCTCTTTCGTCCCTTTTTTCTTGAAAAAGAATCTAGATATCTCCGATAAACTACAATAAAGGGAACTGTTAAGTACACACGATCCCTAGAAATGATAGTAAACCTGGGGCCTTCGAAATACCAAATCCCAGATTAAGTCCAAAAGGCCTACACTTTAACTAGGAACAGAAAGCTCCGCGAAATAACCGCGTTGCTCGATCAGTGAAACCAGTGTGATGGTCTTCTGGGATGATACACTCGTAATGGATCCATCATATACGTTATTTTAGATGGTTCTATTTATGGGCGATAGTCTTCAACTAGGGGGATCCGGATTTTCCGAAATCTATTCTGGTTTGCCCAGTAATGTTGTGGATGCAATGCGTAGGCCGTCGTTCTCTAATCCATTCTTTAGGTGAGAGGAAACCTTCTCTTTCAAAATGAAAGGAAGGTAAAAAGGAACTGCCTGTAGAATAGACATGCTATTTTGATGTGATGTAAGAATCGATTATAACTTAATATACCATATTAAGTGACTTACTCCCCAAAAGCATGTTATGCTCAAAGGGAGAAGCCGGTTCGTCTGATTTAAGTTGACGTCAATTCACGGGGAAGAAAGAGCTGGCGATCTTCACTCATCCAGCACTCCCACTTGAAGTTAAGAGGTAGTAGGAGCATGAGATGAGGGCTCACACAGATACTAATGTTGTCAAAGCTACTAAGGAAGAAAAAACCCCAGGAATTTAGTTCTTATTTTTATGGGAAGAGTGAACACTATGACTGGTGGGGCCCCCTCCTTATTTGAGTTCGCACCTGAGAATCGTATCATCAAAAAGACATTGACTGGACTTGAGAGCATTCTCATTGAGTAGGTATGATTGCCAATAACTTGACTTTGATTTCACTCTGACTTGCCCAAATCTATGAATTGCGTCATATAAGGATCAAGATAGATTACTTTTGTCATATTGATCATCAGTCAAAGGGGCGGGGTAGGTGAGAGTAGGCAACTAGCCCATCCTTGCTAGAACAATTGACTATCAAACTTGTATACAAGAATCAAAGAGACAGGGGCTCTATCGATGAGAGCTTAGGTGAAGGCTCGAATAACTTAGTTGTTAGTTGAAAGACTCTGTATGGGATGTTCTTTATATAGAGTGATAAACGGAGGGATCTTGCTTTCTAAAAGCCATAGTCAGGCAGAAGGCAGTGTGCATTCAGCCAGTAGATGACGCCAGAGAGGGATTTGTCAAAGCACGGATATGAGCTCTACCACGATAGGATCTCTCTCATTGAGAAAGCGCTATCAAAGCCGCTGTCCCAATAGCTTCATTTAGGAGCGAACAACCACTCAATTTCTTGTGAAATGGAGGAGCGGAAGGGGCAAAGTCAACGACTGAGGCCAGAAGGTATGTCAAAGTAGAAGCCAGGGACAGAGAGAGTGGAGGAGAGGACTGACTGAATGAATGTCATTTCACGCTGATAGGAATGGGGTTATCCCTGTGTATTCTATTGATCCTCACTTCTTGTAAAGAGGAGCAGCTTCCTAATTGACATCGGTCAGCACCTTGCCCCCCTTCCATGACAGAACTAGAGAGCCGGTCTTTTTCCCGCCCTGACAGAGAAGGAAGGGAAGGTAGCAGCAAGCCTTACGTTAAGCAAGAAGGAACAAGAAGTCTCATATGTGCAATTACCAATTCCATTTCATTAATAAAGAGGCAATGCACTATTTGGAAGTGAAGTAGGGTCGGTAGATATATATATATATATAGGCTTCCCTTTTAAAAAGTCCCCTCTCGTAGGCCTCTCTTTCTGTGACAAAGAGGCATTCCAATAACAGAAGTGAACCTGTAGCAGCATTGTCTATTAGTTATAAGGTTAATACCTTTGACATTCTATCGTAAATTTTTAATCGAAGATATTGCAATATTTGCCTTAATGATGGACTTTCTGATCTTACATGCATTCCTTCATTGATGTGATGTAATCTCGGTTGAAGATGAATCATGTGCGGCATAACTCATTCAATTAGCTGCCGCTTTCCTTCAATTCCACTATGGGAAGTGATGTACCCGGGCTAGGCTAGTGAATCGGGCTTGCTTCTCTCCCTTGTAGGGTACGTGGTGATATTGTGGGTTGTTGACCCTGGAAACTAGGAAATAGAAAGGTTACAGCAACCGATCAGAACGGCAATGAGAGACGGCAAAATACGCCCATCCAGATAAAAGGGTCAAAAATTCCATGTGGCGGGAAAAGCTCTCGGAAAACCTAATGAAAAAAGCCATGGGGAACATAAAAATGACACCGGGCAGATAGAAGGAGACATGCTTCGTCACTGGAGTTCTGTGTTAGGAAACCTAGTTCGAAAACTTGCTATCTTCGGAATCACCCATCCCGGGTTACCTAGCAGACACAGCAAAGAACCACGCTAATCGAGACACCCTACACCGTAGTAGTATACCTTAAGCCAGCAGCGAAAAACCAGATTAGAGACAGCCCTACCAAGAATTCGTCTCAATTAGGCGCTTGTAGGAGGCTAGGGGGGCCATCCATATTTATAAAGGAGAGATGGGGGCACATAAGTTTAGCAAAAGACAGTCGGCTTATACGATTTGTAAACTAGTACCTGAAACTTACAATATCGAGCTCTAGGGCTTACTGCTTAACTTAATAAATACTACTAGCAGGCTTTCTCCTAGTACCTGTGGCTGTTTACTATAGCACCAGCCCCGGGACATCCTTACTTTATTCAATTCTTCTTCTGCCCTTCCTGACCTGGAATGACTTACTTAGCTAGTTTCCTTGCTCGCGCGGTTAGACTGATAGAGGGATTAGCTAGCTCCTACTCTTGTGCCAAAGATGATGGTTCTCTACAAATTAACCTCGCTCCTCTTCTCATTTATCCCTGCACTTAAAAGTGTTAAAACTTTCTTATGAATTGGAACATTCAAATGCATAGAGGTATAAATAAAGAAGAAAATATCACAATTAGAAAAGAAATACCTATAATACCGGTAAACAATCATTCTTTAGTACTGTTTATCTACTTGAGTAATAATCATATGCAGTGAACGGCTTATGTTTATCTCCTCGCAAGCATATTCTTCAATGTGGATCTACTATAAAATCTGAACATTATTATACATAGATATCATCTATGCAAAGGGTACAATAAAGAGATGCATCCTTCCTACATTAACTAAAATGGCAACACCTCTTTCCTTGTTAGCCAACAGAAGAAGACTTATTTCTGCTAAGATATGATGCAGTTCATCACTTCAACATATTTTCTTTGTTTTGCATTAGATTAAAATAGTGGTAAGTAATTAACAGGTATCATAAAATTCATCCTCAATGATTCCAACTCTAAACCATTTTGTTAGAGAATAAGTTGCATTATATGTGTTTTTGTTGACGTCGCTAACAAAATTCAATATATGTCCGTTGTAGATATTGGAGAATGGAAATTATTAGAAACGATACAAATATGAGATGTTTACTAAAACTCATCATGTTATTAAAATTGACCCAGTTGACCCATGTAGATAGAACTAATCATTCGACCCGTTTAAGAAAAATAATCGTTCTACTTCTTGAATAAAGCTGAGATGCTTACGCCATTTAATAAAACGAATCATTTTACCTATTCTATAAAAACAACTATATCTAAAACAACTATCGTTTAGAATAGAAAGCAAAAGAACTTACAATTGATTTAGAGAAATATGTTCTTACTCGCTAAGTACTTGTAGGAAGAGCCGTTTTTTGTTCATGATGCTCTGCACAGCCAAATAACAAATGAAACCCCAGAATTTAGATAAAAATGGTATGTTCTTACCGAATGTTTGAGGTTGGGTTGAGTCGAGTCAAGTAACCGATCAAAGCACCCGCTAACATTTCAATGCAAACCATTATAATTACCTATCGTACACACGAATTTCAACCAAAACCCCCAAGCTTCATATTGAAAATCTAAACTAAAACGAACAAAAGCACAAATCATGAATCATTCGTAGAATTTCAAACCACATTCTCATTTCATAAATCCGTTAAATCTCAAGAATTCTATTTCAAAATGCAAATCATTGCTAAAATGTTGCTCATTTTCTTAATCATAAATCATTCACATAACTTTCAAATCGGATTTGTAACACATGAAGAGAAGACTTACATCTTTGTCTACGAGAAGGTAGTACATATCGTTGTTTTGCCGGCACGGTTGCCACTTCGTTATGAAACGAATCACAGCTGTACTGCAGCTCCTGCAAGAATAATGGATGCTAGCCTACCCTCTTGCATGTTGTCTTACCTGCTGGATGATACGCAATTAGCAGATTTTAGAGTGTGGTAAGTTTTTAATGGTATAGTGTGGTGTAGTGTTCAAAGTGAGCTCTGGAACACATACCTTAGTCAAGTGTCCAAAAACAACTTGAAGGGCACAGCCAAGGATTCTAACTGAATCAACGTAAGCAAATAATGCAAAAATAAATTAAATAATAAAAACATTGCTTATAAACATAAAACGCCAATCCCGCTAAGTATTTAATTGATTATAATCGAATTATTTAAGCAATGTATTTTATGCTTACCTAATTATAAAAAAAGTAGTCGGGTTACCAGTATGCCACAGCGGGCTTTAGGTGGGTACATGGTTAGCGCGAATGGCACTCGATATGCCACCAAAAGCAATATATACGCTTTACGCCGAACATAAGCAACACATATATTACATAGTATAAACGGATCTCCATCAAAGGCAATATACACATGTAATCAATAAAAATGAACATATAATAGGCGTACTTATTAAGGAAAAAAACTTACACAGCCTTAGATTGAAATCTACGAACCAATTTTTTTAGTTTTCTTGACTCTTATGTCAAAATGCAATGACTTCTCTTGGCTTTGCAATACTGCATACAGTATGTTAGTAAGCAATGCCTTAGTTTTCCAACAAAGACCAAGTTTAAAATCTATGAGTGGCTCAGAGTTTTTGAATTCCATAGCTGCAAGGTGGGTTGCATGTGGAAACCTACCATTCGCAATCCTTGCCACGCCATCCCCACCAGTAATTGGGAAATGTATTTAACTCATCATAGCTAAGCCAAAACAATTCTATCATAGATTCGAATGAGGTGTCACAAGAGCGTATGCCACCAGTATCTTACTCAACCGTGACACCCCCAAGCCACTACAAACCTAACTTCCAACGTACACTCAGCCGCGACCACTGGCAACACCATGGCCATTCCAGTTTTGTAAAGAAAGACATCAATCATGTTCATGTATGAAGACACACACAAATTGACAATGTGATAAACAAATGAAATCAGAGAGGCAATGTTGTACACATATGGCAATAAAATGACACACATGCCCCTGAAAGACCCATTAATTAGATAACTGCCATTTCAGACACATATACCCCTGCAAAACTGATAAATTATGAAAGTGCCACGATATTTTTCATCTTGAGTTTCCAATAATACATAGTATAATAACATAATGCAATACAATTTTAAAATCTAGGTGTGGCTCAGAGTTTTTAAAATCCACAGCTGCAAGGAGGGTTGCAGGTGTAAGCCTACCATCCGCGATCCTTTCCACGCCATCCGCACCAATAATCGGCAAATATTTCTAACTCATCATAGCCAGGTAAAAAAATTTGCTTATCGACTCATATGAGACAACATACCAGCGTATGCCACTACAATCTCACAACACATTAAATCCTTAACCTCCACTGTACACTTAGCAACGGCGACCATCAACACCATCACCTTTCTTTACAAAATTGATAGGCAACAGCATCGCCACCATCCACCACCAACCAAATGGAAGTATGGCAAAGGCGGCAGTCATACACCCACCAATGACAGTGCATCGCCCACTCCGCCACATGTTGCGACCTACATCATCTCCAAACTCTGGTATACCTAAACATCAAAAGATAAAAACATGAATCATACCCACAAAGGGTCACCAACCATTACAAAGAACCAATCAAATACTTATTTTAGATTAAAAATAAAAGTCAACTGTATGTATAAATAAGTCAATTGTACATCAAACAAAAACTTAACATTACCAAAATGAGATTGAAAGATAAATATTTTGACACCAATTCAAAGAAACACAACTTTAATCATAGAATATTCTTCTAAACCCAATGAGACAACTCATCGAGCAACCTATGTGTACTTTAAGAACAACATATTTTCAAAATATAATCAAACTTAAAGTCAAGAAAATCAAAAGAAAAACGTCCAGACTAACTCTAATGTTGTGAAAGTATATTAGTCTCAAACATGAATGTACCTTTGTAAAAATCGGCGACTGTAAAATGCAAGCCTCCAACCAAAACCAATTCTCCCCACTCGAAACCCTAACCTGAAACCAATAGAACGATTAATTTTAAAATTTTGTGTCAATTAATAGGAACCCTAACTAAGACAAAAGATTCAAATTGTCTTTTGAAACAGGTTCCCGGTCGTTATAAGCCATCGGAAATGGTCGCCACCGTTTCACATATGCTCATCATGATCACCAACAGCCCATTCAGTGGCAGTACGGTTGCAACCGGAGTTGCCATACCAAGTAGCAAACCAACATCATTTTGGGGTAGGTGACGGGTCGATGATTGAGAACATGCAAGAACCGCCCTCCGTCGTGCCTCACCACAACCATTTTAACTAATCGAGCAAAAAATGGACATCCGTATAGCGATAAACAGAGGAGGTAGTAAAAAACCCCAGAAAACAAACATACCATACACAAATTAATTACCCGTTTACATGCAGACGGAATGGTTGAAGACGGTTGCGGCAACGCTGTGTAGGAGATGGGTGGCCAAGGTGGTGAAGGATCGATGGTCGACAACGACTCTGTGAAGGAGACGGGGAGGGACGCTGGCAATGGCACCACCACAGGAAACATAGATCTGGTCCGGAACAAATGAGAGAGGAGAGGCAATAGTTTAATAATATATATATATATATATAGGCTAAGTATACACAAGAAACCTTCTAAATTGAAGAAACTCCCACAAACCCATCTTGTGGCCCTCATTGTTCCACATCATCAACTTTCAAATTATAACAAATGGGAGGGAAATGGTATTATAGACAATTTCATTGTCACCTCTCTCTCTCTCTCTCTCTCCTAGTGTATATATATATGTCTTCCCCTTTCCCTCTCTCTCTTTATTTTTCATAATTTCATCCCCTGTATTCCTCTTAGACTGACCTCCACCCACCATCCACCACCAACCACCAGCACCATCTCCACCACCAACCACCAGCACCACCTCCACCACCGACCACCGACCTCCACCCACCCTATATAAATAACCCACACCCGATGGTTATAAACAATCGGTGGTTCCTCCACCCGATTAGAAAGAAGAGGAAGGTTATCGGGTCAGGAAAGGGGATGATGGCGTAACTTACCGGAGAAAAGGGATTCACTAGAGAAGGAGGACGGTGGCGCCGGAGAACAAGGCGGCGGCGGCGGTGTTGTGTGTGAAGTAGGTTTTCTTTTTCTTGTTGTTTTTGAGGTTGATTTGTGAATTAAAGTCTTTTTTTTTTGTGTGTGTAGGGTTTGTTGTGTAGATGTTAATTGAGGATTTACGTTGCAGTGTTGTGTGTTTGTTGGTATTTTTTTTTCTTGTTTTTGGAAAGGATTTTAGCTGTTGAGTTTACATGCACACCAAGTGTTTGTTTTAATGCCTCAATGAAAGATTCCCCCTTTTTGTTATATTATTTGGGCGTGTGTTGTTGGAAATTGCTAAAATGAAGTTGGTAACTTTGTTTTGAGCTGGGTTTTTTTTTTTTTTTTGAAAGACTTTAGTTTATTGTTCTTTTTTTGAAGTTTTTTTACAAGGAAGTTAATTACTTAGTTGTAATCTTTTTTGATGTCTACTGCTTGGTTAGATTGTTTGAGGAAGCCGAAGCGGGTTGAAACGTTTTTTTTGCAGTCAAATTCTGTTTTATGTTTTCTAGCATATCAAATTCTGCTCTATGTTTACAACAGACTACAAAGTTTGGTCTGTGTTTTCCTGTTACACATGTAACACTCGTGTGTTTTTGCACCATGTCTGTCCCTTTTTTTTTTTGATATTATGTTAAACATCGAAAATGATTTTTCGTTTTGTGTGTTTATGTTCGTAGTATCAGTATCTTGGTGTTTAGTTATGGTGTTTTTATCGTCTATATTTTCGTATAATCTTTGTGTTGAGTTAGGCTGTTTACATGTGTAGCATATCTGTTTTTTTGCAGTCAAATTCTGTTCTATGTTTTCTAGCATATCAAATTATGCTCTATGTTTACAGCAGACTACAAAGTTTGGTCTGTGTTTTCCTGTTACACATGTAACACTCGTGTGTTTTTGTACCATGTCTGTCTAATTTTTTACTAGTATGTGCATGTTTGTATGAGTATTATAATGTGTGGAATGTATGTTTGCATCTGTTTCCTATACTACGCCTGTTTCGTATGTAACAACAAAACTAAGTTGGTATAAATTAGTTACCGATTTTTTTACCAGATACAAAGGTTTGATTTTTTGCATATTATAGAGGAAGAATTGTAAAAAAACTCTTGAATGGAATGTCATTGATCATGATAACCAATTGGTTAACATACGTTAAGCGGGGGGGGGGGGGGGTGTGCTTTACATGTAAATTGATGATTTTTGTTTTATTTTTGCAGGTGAGCATATTTTTTGCATTAAAGATGAAGATGATTATCAAGAATGAAGTGTAGACAATTTTTTTTATTTATGATACGTTTTTAGCATTTGTTGATTTGTAATGACCGTTTTGTTTGTTTTTAGCATTTTGTAAGAAACAATTCTTGTCTAGATTTGAATGTTTTTTGATCTATAAATTTTTTAGCACTTTTGTAATGACCATTTTGTTTGTTTTAGCACTTTTGTAAGTAACAAAATGCCTATAACCATATCAATTCTCGTTACGTATGCAACAATTCTGGTGCTGGTACAATAAAACGAAAAAAATATGGTCTAATAAAAAAAATAATAAATCAGCATTTTTTAAATAATATAAACTGGCAACTCAGTTTTAACCTACGTAACACAACACATGTTACATATGTAACACGGGTCATCTGGCAGATTTAGGATTATGATCACAAAAGTATGAGAGAGATGATGTGACATGTGTCAGGTCAACTTGTCATAGATGCTTTTTCAGTAAATGTCATTTGACCCTTTTGCCCTTTTTTTGTCATCTACTCTATTAATTGTAATAAAATAATATAGAATCAATCTAGGCCATTGATCACTTTAGATCAATGGTCTAGATTAAGTTTACCGGGTTTCTTCGTTTTGAGTGGGTTTTTATTTAAACCTTCCCCTATATATATATATATATATATATATATATATATATATATATAGGATCCGGATATTTTGAGAACCAAGGTGAGTTGTGAGAACCATAGGAACTCACTTTATAACCACATACTTTTTTTTTAATAAAAAATGAATATGTGGTCCATAATTAATCAACAATAAAATAATGAATAAATTATTAATATACTTAAATGAGGATAAAAATCCCCTACACCGGTGTAATTTGGCGTAAATGAATGTATTTTTTTTTAATTTTTTTACAGCGGGGTTTACGTGTTTTACACGAGCGTAAAAAAAAATTTCGCATTTTACGTCGAGTTCCTATGAGTTCTCATAACTCGTCGAGTTCTCAAAGTATCCTAACCCTATATATATATAATGGGCCAAAATGACACATATACCCCTGTAAAACTGATAAATTACGAAAATGCCATAGTACTATTCATCTTGAGTTTCCAATAATACATTGTAAATATCCCAAACCTATAATTCCCTTTGAGTATTAGTAACAGATATCTTGGGAGCGTGGGTACAGAGAAGCCATGCTAACTTGTTATGGTTAGTAGTCAGGTATATTCTCGTTTAAGTTTATGTGTAGCAAATTGCTATTTTTGTCAGTATGAATAGTATTATTTGTAGGTATTAGGGTTATTGTTCAGGGTGGATATTGGGTAGGCTAGCCTTAGTTAGGCATGGACTGATCACCCATGCTTAAATAAGGCAGTGTTAGCCAATATCCAACCATGATAATAACTAGTTAGGTGTACCATTACCTAACCTAGGATGATGTAATTGTATCATGACCCTGTGATAGTTCTGATTGGAATACCAAGTCTTAAGAAGCTATTAAACAGGTGAGTTCTATGAATATTTTCAAATGTGAGCATGCTTGTCAAACTGGTAATTGTTAATATTGCACTCATGACTGTTGTACGCATGTATATAATTTGAAGTTAAGCATACATATACATAATATTTGGGGACCCTTATACGTGCCACTACGGTGGGATTTTTCGGTATTTACACTGTGTGTAATGGGCATTTACTGTATGGGATGTTAGTCACGGGCCCGGTGAGGGTGGCACCTAGTGAGGGTGTCGAGTGACTGTCACAGACCGTTGAGGGTGGCAGCCTAGTGAGGGTGTGGAGTGACATTGGGTTATATTGACATGGGCGGGTACAAGTCATGAATGAACAAAATGATGTGATTTACAACTTTTGTATATTCATGAACTCTCCAGCATTGTCTGACGTCCTTTTTAAGCATGTGTCACAGGTAGTGATTTATAGCTCTTGTGCATGTGGTTTATCTTGGAATTTTGTGACCAGTGGAATAGGATATGCTAGTTTGTGTGGTTTGATGGAAAAGATATATCTTCAGCCAAGAATAGTTGATCAAGCTTTCTACTTTTTAAGTTTCCAACTTTTGCACTTTATAGTTTATATTAATATTAATAAATAAGAAGTTTTATGTGTAAGTTAGTATGAATTGTGTATGGTGCATCCTTATCTGGGTGTGCACGTCACAGTTCAGTAGCTTTTGAAGTCTTAGTTATATAATTTCGCTACGTAGTATAGGTACCAATGGGTCACACCCGAATGTAGATTTCGGGTGTGACAGATGAAGATATGATAAGTACTAATTCCTAACAATGAAGCCATTACTTGAAAGAGTTCAAGTAGAGGTTGTTGCTGAATTGAACATTGAATCATAATATAGTGCCTCATTGGATGCTAAAGGGAAAGTTTCTTAGATGATGAGATTCATTGCTAGATCTTAATATAGCATCTGAGTGCAAGAACTGATGGGTTGTTGAAATTCCAAAGCTTAATGTATTTAACATTACCTAGTTATGTGAAACTAAGTCTAAGAATAAACTACATTGAGTTTGTTTTTATTTGGCAGGCATCGATGGGTTTAAGGTGTCTTTTGGAAGCTAACAGAGCTTTGTAATGAAGTAAGGAAGAACGAGAATGATCAAACGAAGCAAAACAGAGAAAAAAACTAGAAAAATAGCAGCCAACGTCCAGACCAGCGTCTGGGACGCTGGTGGCTGAAACTAAGTGGCGTCTGGGACGCCCAACCAACGTCTTGGATGCCAGTATCAGTTACAACTCGTGAATTATGCATTTTGACTAGTTTTAATGAGAATTCCAAACCCATTCTTCTGATTCTCGATCTAGGACTTCTTGGGGACTTTTGGGGGCGATTTTTGGCTTTAGAAATCATCCAATTTTGCATTCCTTCACATATCTTAAGATTGAATCAAGCCTTTTTGAAGATTAAACAACAACCATGAGTGGCTAATCTCTTCAAGATCACCCCGAGTGTAGGTTTGTAAGTGTTCTAGGGTTTTTAATGCACAATTAAGTTTAAATATTTATTCTTGATTATTGTTTTAATTGAGATTATTGGTTTGATTGTAAGTATTGTCATAGATTGACAATTGTTAAGGTTTTCCTTACACCATTGATATTGTTTGATAATGATTGCTTTTGTTTATCAATTTAACTAGGGTTTTTTCTTGTTCTCGGTTTATAAAACATATAACTTGCACCATTTGCATGTGATAGACGATTATTGATGTCTACAACAAGGATTTGTTAACGGATCCAATCTACCATTTTGTTTTTAATAAAAGCCCCAATTCATTGCGTGTGACTAAATCTAGATACTTCAAGATCCAAAACTCGGGTGTGACCTTTTTTCCAAATATTGTTTACAAATCAATTATTTTTATTCAAGTCTTTATCATTAATCAAGTTATTGTTTCCATCTTTGCAATTTTAATCTTGAATCATTATTTGGTTCAAAACTCTCAAAACCAATTTCTTAAATGAACAATTTGCAACTTCATAACTAAATTAACATCTTCATAAATTAACAAATGTCTTATATAGAAAGGATAAACAGATAAGTTTACCATGGCAATTGTACTTGGTTAAGTAAAGAGTTACTAGACATCGTAGGCAAATCATCCTAGCCATCGTCGACTCACGCGCTAGGTCAGACAGACTCCACGCGCCGCCGCCCACAGCTAGTTTCGGTAGTCGCCCCATGTCACCGTTCATTCGGTTCAAGTGTTGATCTGGTATTGTGGGGTGTTTTGTGATTTTGCCATATAGGGAGGTGTCATTGATTCAAGGTGTTTTATGTTCAATTATTCGTCAAAGGTATAGTCCTAAAACCTCCTATGGTTGGCTTATTTATTAATTGTTTAAACGAGATTATTTTACATGCTTTCGCCTCTAAATTAATATGACATTATTAATTAAATTTTAAAATTGGATTTTATACATTTAAAATTAAAACTCTTGCTTGAAAATAGATTGTACCTTTTTAGCTTTGTAACTATTTTGTAATAGATATGTTTATTTATTTTTCATAAGAAATAGTATTGTTATGAAATTTGTAAACCAAATGATCAAAATTTTGAATACAAACGGACGAGAAGATAGAGATCGAGATTGCAAATTCGGTTGTTTTGTGTCCCTTTTAACCGTTCAGTTGTCGTTCATTTCTTCAAATGAGACCGAACAACATCACTAGTGGCTCAGTTTATTTAAATTGTTTATGGTTGCTTATATTATCTTGAGTAAATAATAATGATTGTCAAAACATTTTTCACAAATATAAAATGAGTTTTATTAGAACAATAAAACTAGTTGGTCTTAGGTATAATTGTTTAAATTTTCATCGTAAATTAATACATGGTTCGCTAATTTAAAATAAGGTTCAGGATAAGTGACCAACATAGTTTTCAATAGGGTATGACATCCGACAATTTTCTAGGTTAATCCGTATGACCTAATCATAAATATACATACTTTAGTAATGTGCAAATATACTTAATTTTTACTAAATGAGTCCATAAAGTCCAAAGTCCAGGTGAATGCATGACATTGCATTCGGTAACTGTTAAGTTTTGTCTTATCGCATAATAGTAAACTTATACAAAATGAAGGTTGGTGATTATTCGATAAACTTGTTTTACCAAAATTGTTTCTAACATGTTTTGAAAATTAACATGGTTCAGCACTTGTGAATTCATTTTAGGATCGTATATACAAACCGTGATCTCACGAATACCAACTGTAGGGTGCGGAATCCCCATCGGTTGTGCATACGAGTAGGAAATAATCAGTAAAGATCGTGATGAAAACAAAATACGAAAAAACCGAGCAATTTCCATAACTTTACTCGTGTATTAGATCAAATGTAGAACGTTATAGATCAAAAACCTAAATCTAATACAAAGAACCTATCAAACTGGGGAAAACCTCAAATGATCAACAAGTACTAAAATAACTAACTTTTCCCCTATATATAGCCATTTCCATTCGACCCTTGTAGGGTTCGAATGGGTTCATTCGACCCTTTCAAGGTTCGAATGAATCCTTCTTCTTTCGTTCGACCTTTCGTTTTTCTATTTGCTCCTCGACATTCAGTACCGGATCACTAGCTGGGGACATACATGAATAATGCACTTATAATCTCCCCCTTGGACCTAGCTAGTGATGTACAAAATCAGAAACTTACCAATTCTTCAAGTCTTGCATTCATCATCTTGAACGACTTGAAAACTTTCTATTTTCTTGCACGTTTGTGTCAAGGTTCTTGTCTATCTCTGCAGTAAGCTTTGAAATCTCAGACAGACTCAAGAAATCTTGGCTTTGTCATTTGTTGGTGCAGAGATGAAGACAGAAAAACAATCTTGGAATATCTTCACTTCCATGATATCACTTATGGCTAGTTTTTGTTGTTCTGATGATCTTGATGTTCAGGTTTGGGTCTTGTTCAGTTACACACTTTGTCGATGAGTCTTAAGCAGTGCACCTGTTGTGTTCGATTCTGTAGAAAAATTTCCTAAAAACTGCACAAACTACAACCGGCATTAGACAGGACAAAAATCTCAGAAGTACTCTTTACATCCAATTTGACCTCAATAGTTCTCCCCCTGAACTATTAAACAGTTTTAATATGCACCAGAAACTTATAAATTTGCAATTTGATTTCCCTTTTACAACTCTCGAGCATTTGAGCCTTCACAGTTAGTATCCCAACATCTGTTATCGAAAATAAAATCGAAACAAAACATTTTGATTTTTCAAAGTTTATGCTAAAACACACCAAAAATCTTTTTGAATTTTCAAATAAATTTGCATAAAAGTAAACTAAACATATTTTTGTGAATTTTCCAGTAAGAGGATCATATCAGTATTGAAATAATCAGTCAAAACTCTATTTGATCAGTTTTCTGCTTTTGACATTGAGCATCCTAACAACTATTACCAGTTTGTTTGTCCACTTAAACCCAAAATCATCATTCATTGTTCAGCACTTCAGATACGTTATGGTAATATTAGATACTGAATAACCTATAGTCCCTGCGCACGCGACACATTCCCGTATCAAGAATTGCGCAAAGCTTCATCGTAACGCGTGATTATATTACAGTTATGTGTTAGTTACAAGGTATGAGGCACAGAGGTGATAGATCAACAAATTAATGCTTCAAAGCGACTTGTGCACTCTACCAGGGTGAGGACTAATATCAAATATGATTTTCATCATGATTTCGATACGATGCATTAAATAATCTTTGATTATCATCACACATATTAAGTTCCTCATTCGGTAACTTAAGGTGTTGGCTTTATTAGCTCTTTTAATAAGATACCTGACTGAATCTAGGTCTATAAATGAATAAATCAAAAGATCAGTTAGGCCTTCCCAGATAACTTTCAATATAACCACCCGAAACCTCTGATTTTGGCAAATCTATCAAACGAAATTTCGATACTAAGACCATATGCCAACGAGACGTTGATCCACATGATTTTCAGTAATTGTTTTTAGATTTATATCACCATGCTGAACTTTAAACTTTGATTTCAAGCCTACAAATATATAATTGTAGTGACTACTCAATGTTTATTAATTCATTTTGTTCTTAGAGTAGTCTGACAGTCCACTGATGTACTATCATCTCCTCTTTTTCTTCAGAAAAACTCATTTTTGATTTTTAATTTTTAATTTTGATTTTTCTGAAATTTTCTCCCCCTAAAAATCTAAAAAAATCATATTTTTAGATTTTTAAACTTTTAAAGAAAAACAAAATAAAATGATATCCGATGTGGTTTACTCATTGAGTTTCAAAAACCATTTTCCCACTCAGATTACCTGAATCACAATGTTCTTTCAGTTAGTAAAACCATTAACAAAGATAAGATAGTTTAGAATAAACCGTAATGTCGCATCTGTTGTGGAACTCCAAAACCTGACAGCAATTGCATGAGATTGCAATGTTTTTCGGCATCACAGGTAGGAAACAGACGACAAACACTCTCCTCTCTAATGAACTCATGTTTTCCTTTTTTTTTCAATATAACTTCCTTAACGTTCACTTCTCCAATAAATAGCAAAACTTAATCTCCTCCAGATGTAGCAAAAACACAATATATGAGGAAAATCAAGCCCGCTTTTGTATACAGATGCTCCACCATCAACTATCAAAAGATAGCTAATAGGTCTGTCTGGAACTACCTGCACACTTGTTAAACAATTAGTAGGAGAGGGGCACCCATCCCTTCTTGTAAAGGATCGGATTTTATGAAATCAACAAAATATCACACAAGTATGAGTAATCCAGGTGCGGAAACCCTAGATCACATGAAAAATGATAATAATCAAATCAGAACACGTTTTGATTCCTTTTCAACATGATTTTCATTAATATAAGGATTATAAAAATGATTACAAGTTAGATATTAATGAAAACCTAACACTTAGAACTTCTAGAACTCTTACAGAAAACACACACTAACACACACACCAAAATGACCAACTTCTTCCTTTGAACTAAACCTCAAACGATATATAAGCATCTCCATTCGACCTATGCATTGGTCGAATGGACTCATTCGACCTCTACGAGGCTCGAATAAACACCAATAACAACCTGGTAAACTTCTAATCTTCATTCGACCCTACGACTGGGTCGAATGAACATAACAAAAACTTTATTTCTTCAAAACTTCGGCAATCTTGATTAATCCAAAGCGATAGCCACACATGTGCATTCTAGAAACTCCCTTTGGCTATTGCTTGGATTGTTCTTGAATTTCCAAACTTATATTCTTCAACTTGATCGTGATTTTCTTCTTTGTTGCTCACTCATTTCAGGTTCAGCTTTTTGTTTGAGTGTGCGTTTCTTCGGTTCATCTCTAATCTTCAATGTCTTTCCCAGCAGCTTTTCATAATCACAATCAGCATGCACTGCCCAAGCAAAATAGAAAATAGCTACCTTTTGGAAATTCCAAGAAGGTAATAAATCTCACATCAAAATGAATCTGATTGTATTACAGTGTGTCGATGTCTTCTTTAGCACAAAGGATCAACCACGTCGGATCAAACACACATATCTTCTTAAACATCAACTTAGGATTCTTATCCTTCAGCACTATCATAGCTTCTCCCGTCACCCAATCATAATACTAAAACTCAAAGTCTTTAGCAAAATGTTGTTGTATAGGCACCAAAGGAATCCTCTTCATCACTTTAGGCAGTTTGAACTTCAAAGTAACCTTCGGTAAACCACTCTTAGGATCTATTCATCTTTATGCACAATCCTCTTCGGATATTGTGGTCTACACCCTTCCCACATGGTGTAACTCTCTCTAGTCATTCTCTCAGCCATCCATTCAATAATACCGGAATTTTCACAACCCGAAATCTGATGTCTAACAATGTCTCTCACAGCCCAGTAAGGTAATGTCTTGATCTCATGAAAGTGTCTGAAATACAAGATACCTTTCTCCCATTTAATCCCGATACACCTTAGTTGTGGAAAGTATTTCCATGCTAATACACGTCATTCTAAAATCTTGTTCTGATACTTGTAGACATCTCCTTGAATTGAAGGCTTCGGTCTGTTCAGCTCATCTTCTCTCAACTTCTTCAATAAACTCCTTCAATGAATCAGATTGCTTGAAGACTTGTTCTTTCCCAGCTTCATTTTCAAATACTTCATCAATGATCTTCTTGCCCTTTTCCTTTGCAATTTGTTCGGCTTGTGTGAAGATTCTTCGTGAATAACTGGAATGCTAGAAATTATCATGAATGTTGTAGTATTCAGGATATTCTTCATGAGATATATCTTCACTTCAATATGATTATACTTTTCAGCTTCAATATCATCAACATCTTTCTATTTTGGATCATTTACGGGAACATAAGCAATCTCCTTCTCTTTTATAATATCATCCGGTGACTTTCAACTTGCTTACTAACCGTTCCAGTATCTCTCTAGCAATTGCATTTTTTACTTCACCATCTTCAAGATCTGGATCATTATACTCTATCTAATATCTCATATCATAACTCATGAATATCTAAGGAAACTTTCCAGTGAGTTCAAGAGTATAACATCCTGGCTTCATCATCATCTTCTTTGAACTTGATTTGCCTTTGTGACTTTTCTTAGATTCTCTCTCTCAAAATTGAATTTATCTATATCAAATTATCATCTGAATCTTTCAAACTGGAATCTTTGTCTTTGTTAGCATTACCACCTCCTGATGCATCATCGTCATCAGAACTATCATTCTCATCACCATCTCCACCTTCATCATTAGTACCACTAAAATCTACTTGTTCCTGTTCTTCTTCTCCTCTTCCCCTTCAGTGCCCTTAAGCTGTGGGTGCTTTCTCATGCAAATCATCTATAATCTTTCTCAAGTCCTTGTTTTCTTGTTCAATCACAACTATCCTCTTTTTGTTTCTCTTGCTAGAAGTCTTAAGTTCAACATTTTCACTTTCAAGCTTCTTAAATTTTGCTTCCAAATCATCCTAACGTTCTTTAGAAGCTATCACAATCTGACACATGTCCTTTTCGTTCTCTTTAATCTGTCTGATTTCAGCTTCTTGTTGAGTTGAACGCTTTCATCACATTAGCTATCTGTCTATTCACAGCTTCCATCACATCACTAGATACTGTTGCTTGTGGAGTGGAACTTGGTTCTGCACTTGGCTTAGCAACTTTCGCTTTCATGCTTGCCAAAACATTCTTTAGTGACATTGAGAAGTTTTCTGGATTCAATTATGATGCAGGGTCAGTAGTAATAACCTCTTGCACAACTTTCTTCTTCTTGATGACTGGGGATGCTGCTAGTGATACAACCTTAGGGCTTTCTGCTACTGGTACTTTCTTTCCTTTCAACAATAAATCATTCTCTCTGATTCTTCTCTTCTTTGGTGGTTCTTTCTTCAACATAGATTTCATTCCTCCACGTTTAACAATAGCACCTCGAACAGGAGAACCTTCAACATCAGCATCAAGATCTAAAATCAGCTCTTGATTATCTTCAGTAACTTCCTTCTGTCTCTGTTCCTCGAATATCTTCTCTAAAGCTTCAGGAGTACTAATCTCAATGGCCTTGGGATCAGTATCCTTACTGTTTCAGTCTGTGAATCCCATTCCTCATCCTCTTCCGTTTCTTCTGAATCTTCGTCAGTAAGCAACTTCTTTTTCTTACTTTTGCTCTTAGCAGCCTTCTTCTTCTTTGGTTCTTTCTCAACAACCTTATGTTTGCCTTTATCCTTGATTTAGCACCTTTGTTACTTACTTGTCGTTTCCTCTTTGCCTCTTTGTCAGCAGGAAACAATGGGCTATCAATCCTGGATCTTCATAAGCAACTGAACTCAAATGCCCAATAGACGTTTATGTGGTGGTTTCTCATCCTCTTTCTTTCCTTTATAAGTCTTCATCGGCTCAATGTTGTTACATTCATGTGCTCTTGGTTTATCACTTGCAATTGATCTCTAACCAAATCTTTTTTAATTGTAATAAAAACCATCTGTAGAAACCTCGGATACATCAGGAACTTATCAACTTTCAAACCTGAAATACCTCTTTCATGTGGTGAAAGATCATTCCAGACACATTGTAAGGCTTGTTCAGAATCAAAGCAACAACCAATGAATTCAACTTCTTTCTCAACACATCATAACCTCCACTAACTGGTCCGAAAACATGAATTATCACATGAAGTAGATACTTGTATGGTGGACACAACTTCGCTTTTTGTAATAAACAATATGTGATAGGACCATTATACTTCATCCTGAGGAAGCACGCACACTGTTCAGTCCATGCAACTCAATCGGGTCTTCATAAGAATCATTCAACTATAAAGCTCTCTAAAATCCTGTTCACCAACTAAAACCATCTGCCCTTGTATTTTTGCTTTGATATAATCCATTCTATCCCCAAAAAGTCAGTCCGGTATTTCCCAAAACTCCACATGACGATCTTTATAAATGGTGACTAATTGAGCAATAGCATGTATGATTCTGGATCTCCTTAGAAAGCTAATAATCCTTGGAATTTTGCATACTTTTCATCAATCTTCAGTTCAATGTACGCACAACAGTTATGTTTCGGTTCAAACTTTAATTCTTTAGATGTTGCCTGCTCTGGAACGTCTTGTTGTTCTTGTTCAGCCATTAGATCTGCAAAAATAAAGATAAATCATACAAAAATTCGTTAATTCGGATCAAAAAATAAAAAATGGTTAAAACATCATGTTCATTCGACCAAACGTGGGTTCGAATGAACTTTGTTTATGTCGAATGAACATGAAAAAGCTTCTTTCGACCTAGCAGATATTCATTCCGATCCTTTGTAAAGGTCGAATGGACCTGATTTGAATTTGAATTTACCAAATCTGATTCAAACCCTTTTAACTTTAAATTTTGATTCATACACACCCTAATATAACCGAATAACACTAATTGAACATCAATTTCATCAAACAAACAATTATCAATGGTTTTCCTAAAATCTAGGGTTTTAAGAATCGAAAAACATCATTAATCAGTTTAAACACTAGATTTTGGATGATTCTCCCCTAAAACGAACGATAATTGATTGTATATGCTCAATTGTCATTAACAAACTATTAAGGTCCATAAATATAAGTCTAGGGTTCGTGTTTCTTCATTCATTGATTTTAATGAGAATATGAGCCCTTACCTGTAAAAATGATATAAAAATGATCACAATGCACTAGGGAACAAGAATCAAAGGTCTAAATTCAACAGGCAAAACAACGGTGTTAACATCAAATCGCCTAGGAACAGTGTCACACCTCAAATTCCACATGCAGAGTTTTACCGCGAGGCGCGTGACACACCAGGATCCAAGTCAAAGGTCACAATAAACGAAAACTAAATGAAAAGAATACGTAACTCCAAACATTAAGTTTTTATAACATAAACCATGCAGAAGCAAAATCTTGTTTACAACAAAACACGAAACAAAGTCCGAAAACATTTATTTAATATGCTGTAGCACCTAGACGCCGTGCAAGACCCCGTGCGCCTAATCCAAAGACTGCTACCTTAGCGACCTGAGAAAACATGCCAAAATGTCAACAATATAATGCTGGTGAGTTCACAGGTTTTACAAAAGAGTTTTCCGTAAGTCTGAAAAGATCATTTCCGTTAATACTATGTTATAAGAACGTTAGCTAGACGTTAAGTATCGTTACTACTACGAGTTGGAAACCAATATTGACCCGCAATCCGTAATAAGTATGCCCAGTAAGTATGAACCACGTCATCATCGGTGGCTCCA
>JAUTDX010004111.1:0-35924 GCA_030844895.1 Ambrosia x helenae
TATTGTCGGCTATGCTGGCAAAAAATGCGTATAAGGTTTATAACAAACAGACTAGATAGATTGTAGAGTCGTTTGACGTGCGGTGGCTCAAAGAAATGATACGGATGCTAGAGTCGATCCCGACTGGTTGTTCAATTATGAGTCTTTATTTAGTCTTTCAAGATCATTAATGAAGTGCCTTCTAGTGTTAATGCAGGTTCTGCAGCTCCTTTCATGTCCACTGTTGGCAACTCATCCTCTTCGTGGATAGTGCAGAGGATGAGGGGGATGTTTTGCCTGCGTCCACCACGAAAAATCTACAGACCCACCGGTATAGCAAACCCCTTTTGTTCTTCAATTTCCAACAAATAAGCTCGGTACCGTAACACATTCAGAAAAATCTCCTACTGAAGTTGAAGAGCCTACACAACATGTAGATGATGAAGAACTATTTGTTGACGACTTGACTTCTAAATTTCTGACCCCATTCCTCCTGAATGCGTTGTGGAGGAAGGTGAAAAACGAAGAAGTTGAAGCAGAAACAGATTTGGAGGAGATTATTACTGACAGTCCAATTATTCCAGACACAGCTGTTCTAACTGGTGTTCAACAGGATCACCGATTGAAGTTGTGATAGGTCCTGTGAACGCTGGTGTTTTGACAAGAAGTTAAACGGGTAACATCAACAAATGCTTGTTACTCGTGCTCATTTCACAGCTTGAGCCAAAGACTACGGCTTTACGGGAACCAAGCTAGGTTGATGCCATGCAAGTGAACTTAATCAGTTTGACAAGTCACAGGTCTAGAAACCGGTGAAGCTACCTCAAGGAAAACATCCTCTTGGCACTCGATGGGTTTATAGAAACAAGAGAGACGACAGTGGGGTAATTGTCCGAAACAAAGCAAGATTGGTGGTTCAAGGTTTCAGGCAGATTGAGGGGTTGGATTATGATGAAATATATGCTCATGTTGCTCGTCTAGAAGTTATCAGGATCTTTCTTGCCTATGCCACATTCAAGGGTTTTGCAGTTTATCAGATGGATGTCAAGACAACTTTTCTCTACGAAAACGTTAAAGAGGAGATTTATGTTTCTCAACCACCAGGTTTTACAAATCCAAAATATCCGGGGCATGTATACAAACTTGATAAAGCTCTGTACGGTCTTCACCAGGCACCGTGCATGGTACGCTACGTTGGCCGATCACTTGCTCGCCAATGGATACACTCGTGGCATTATCGATCAGACTTTATTTGTGAAGAGAGTAGATGAGGACCAGATCCTTGTGTAGATCTATGTGGATGACATTATCTCTTGGCAATGTAAAAAGCAGCGAACAGTCTCCGTCTCAACTGCAGAGGCTGAATATGTTGCAGCTTCGGCGTGTTGCTCTCAGGTCATTAGGATGCAGCACCAACTAGTGGATTACGGCTTGGATTTCTCACACACTGCTATTTATTGTGATAATGATGCAGCTATCCAAATTGTGAAACATCCAATTTATTTTTAAAAACGAAGCACATTGCCATAAAAGAACATTTCATCTGAGACTCGTTCAACCAGGGTTTAAATGTTCCGGAACAAATTCATACCGACGACAGTGTCGCCGATCTTTTTACAAAACCGGTTGATTGAACTCGTTTTGTCGCTCTTTTTAGCACTGCTAAGAATGGTCCAGTTTGAGGACTAAGCCTGGTTAAACAAAAATATTTTTCTTCGTTTTAGTCTTGTAAATTTGTTCTTTCAATTTTGTTTTTAAGCGCAAATTTACGGGGATGTATCCTCAGAAAAATACAAAATCAATAAAAAAATCAAAAATACAAAAATAATGTTTTTTCAGTGCTGCTATGCGGGAAATGAAACAATTTTTCGCAACTGGATTAAGGCTGGCTCATGTAAAGAGAGTATGGTAATGGTTTGGCTCTGGTGTGGATATACTGGTAGGCTTGGTCCTGACGGCTGGAAAAATGACTGATCTTGTGAAGCACATAAAGATAAGGTATGACCTCGGTAAGGAACATCACTTGGAAAGGAGTATAATCTCTATTTGAAGGCTTGTGTGATGTCCCAAAGCATAACACTTTGGTTTACATCTGAAACCTTGTCTGAAACACCCGTGTATCTCCTTCGTTTTGCATAAGCAAAGACCTGGAGATGCTAGGCAATATAGGGGCTTTTGCTGCATCCAGAAATATGCTGACTTAGTCTCTTTATTGTCATGTTGCAGATCAATTTTCACCAAAAAGAGACCTTTATGTCCAAGGATGTCCTGGTAGTCCCTCTGCTGCATCCAGATATATACTAACCTGGACACAGACAGGACGTCAAAAAAGAGACCCTCAAGAGTCCAAAACCCATGGCCTATATCATTTGAAAAAATCATTTGATTTGTATATTACACCATATCTCTCACTAATCTATTCTTTTCTCTTCTCAACCCAGTACCAGTCAAGGTTTCAGAATTCTAGAACAGATACTGTGCAAAATATGCAATAGGGAAACTACTAGCATGATAGAGTGTACTATCTATGATTCTAGGATTTGAATGTGACTTACCTGAGTGTTCATTTTTAATACACCAAAACATGATAAAATGATATCACGGGTTTTCATACAAGAAGGCCTAAGGCAATAAGTTTAAGTGGACAAATATACCTGTAATTGCTAACACCGGCCTAAGTAGATCAGGGTTGATAAGTGTAGTCTGGCCTGAAACATAGTGATTTGATCCCGTAAGCAAATTTGTGAAAAATCTTGGTTAAGTGTAAATATTTTAAATTTCATGTGTTTCTTAGTTTAGTTTAATTTTATGTTTATTTTTCTTTTTATAAAAAATCTTGACCGGCTCATGATCTGACCTGGACCCACTTTTATTAAAATCCACCTCAAATGTTTTTGACAGTACTGGGATTAAAGCCGGGCCCACCGCACACTTGATGGGCCACACAAAATCTTTTCGGCTAATTAGGGTAAAAAGGGATTTGGGGGCGTTTATTCTTCATCAACAACAAAGTTAAGAAATTTTAAAATCTCTCTCTCTCTCTCTCAAGATAAATTGAAAACCCTCATCTTATTATCCAAGTCTTTGCATCAAGTTGAGAACTACTTTTTAAAAAGGTAACTGTTTGATTTGGTAGCTGTGTTTGATTGCTCATTATTGTTGGTGGAAGAGAGACGATCGTAAATGTTGACAGTCGTCAATGAACTTCAGCCAAAGCCTTTTGGCACAAATGGTTCCTTGCATTGCTTAGCCTAATATTTAAATGATTGCTTTAAAAGTTTGTTTAGAAACCTTTGAATGCAGGGATTAGGCTTTGTTAAATGATGAAATACTCGCAGGAGAAGAAAGGAATGGTGGCGCGTGAAAAACACACACAAAGGGATGAAGAACGAGTTAAAATGACAGATTTACTCTCGGGAACTCTTGAGCTTCTCGAGAACCCTCTGTCACTCGAGAACCCTTATGTGTCTCCAGAACTCTTTGTTTCTCGAGAACCCCTTGCCTCTCGAGAACCCCCTTACCTCTTGAAAGACTCCTTTGTCATTCGAGAACCCTCTCACCACTTAAAACTTTTTCATCATCGAAAACTTTTTCTGTCACACAAGAATGAATAGATATTTTATTTAACTATCTAACTTAGCTCGTTTGGTGCAGAAATGGATAAGCATGTTCCTGATTTTGATAAAGATCACAATGTGGTTTGTTACTTATCTGATCCACCTGAGGATTACATGAAATAATTCAAATCTCTTATTGTGGGACTGAATACTTGTCGAATATCTCATGCACTACGGGAAAATCTGGTGATTGTCAAAGATTGGATCGTTGAATTATGGGAAAATCCAACAGCAAAGAAGACAGACAATGGTATTCGTTCAAGAGTTCGTGGTACTGAAGTGACAATCAATGAGAAGGATGTGTTATTGTTTGGGGATTCTCCAAATGATCCAGTCATATACAAAAAAGACCAAACTCTGCCTGCTATTAAGAAAATGGGATATGAAGGTAAAGATGGTCAAGTTCTCAAGAAGTTTCTCCCAAGCTACTGGAGAATGCTATTTCATGTGTTCTTGATGTGTATTGGAGGAAACAAAAGAAACTCAGATAGGATAAACTAGAATATTTGCCCGCTGTGATTGCTTTAACAGAAGGATGGACATTCAACTACTCAAGATGTGTTTTTGAAGACATGTTGATGAATGTAAAAGGAATAAACAAGAAGTATTTCTACAAGTTTCCAAGATTTATACAAATGATTCTGGAAACTAAGTATCCTAACATAGAACGAACAGCTAAGAAATATGATCAAAAGTTCATAGGTCCTTCAGTGTTTGGATTAATGAAGCAGTCAAGAAAAGGGGCTAAACAGGTGTTTAGGCGAATTCACCCTATGATCAAGTTTGGAATATTTAGTGAAGTAGTTGAAGAAGTTCCAGCTCCTCCACATGATCAAATTGCTGAGGAACATGATGTACAGATCATTGATCCTCCTCCTGAGGAGCAACGCTCACCACCTAAGAATATTGATTTGACAGATGCGGTTAATGAAGATGAAGATATGACTAGAGAGGGTGAAAAAAGACATGATAAGGATGATGAGCATTTCAATGATTTTAATTTTGATAATCTTGATGAAGAAGAGATAAATGAGTTTGTAGTGAATAATTCTATG
This sequence comes from Ambrosia x helenae, assembly GCA_030844895.1. NCBI lineage: Eukaryota > Viridiplantae > Streptophyta > Magnoliopsida > Asterales > Asteraceae > Ambrosia > Ambrosia x helenae. Next base: position 4,652 of record JAUTDX010004111.1, read on the forward strand.
TTGGGACCAGAAGTTACTATCAGTGATGTGACTATTCCCTCTGTGGATGTTCTTGCAAACATCCTGGATTCTGTCGGTGAAGCTGAACAAAGAAATTCCCCTCAAATGTTCAAGCTGAGATTTCTATTGATGCTGAAAATAATGAAGATTCAAATGTTGATCTACGGCCAAGAAAATGAAGCAAGAGAGATCCAAGATTACGTGTTGACAAAGATACCTCTGCCACCGAAACTACTAATGTTTTGTCTACTACTGAAAAGAGTTCAAATGCTGCCTCTGTTCCTGCTGAAACTTCAGTTCCTGTTGCCACATCTCCTGTACATGCCTCGCAATCTTTCTCACAGTTTATGAGCAACGTCAGAATTACTGAGCGTCTTGATGAAGGTGGAAGCTCATCAGCTACTGAAACTGGAAACTTGTTATTTAGTCAAGAAGAATTTGAGAAGGCACAAGCAAAATTCTTTGTTGCAAGAGATAAAGAAAAGAGTATAGAACTTGATTCTCAAGCCGTTGGTGAGAAAGATGCTAATAAAATAATGACTGATAGTGATGATGATCTTTTTGTCGAGGGGAATGTCTATTGCCTACAATCAAGAGTATTGAAGTTGGAGACAGACAATGTGTGGCTTTCAACTCAAGTTCAAAGTCTAATGGAGACTGTTACTGAGAAGAATCAGAAGATATATGAGTTGGAGTCGAATCTAGGTGATGTCTCTGCAAGACTACTCAATCTAACCCAAAAGCTAGAGAATAAATTCGGAAATGATTTCTCTGAGACATCCTCGTCTATTAAAACAATTATCACACCAGCTGATTAGAAGAAAGCAAGAAAGGAACATGAAGAAATATTCAAGATCAGTCTCGTGCGCGAAAGTCTCGTCCTCCTAGGAGTACTTGTGTACTAAAAAATACAACAGAGCCATCTATTGACACTTTTGATAAGCAACTAGAAGGACTTGTTACCATTACTCTAGATAATTTTGATGAATATGGAAATCGAAGTGGGATCCGCTGGAGATATAATGATGACAAGGGGTAATTTTTTGTTCATAGATGTAATGGTGTTGTCGAGTACTATGCTTCCACTTCTGCATTCAATTCATGGACTAAGGTTGACTTGTCAGAATTGGCAAAGGCACCTTTCATCAATCAAGTCAGGAATCCACACAATGAAATTGGCAAGATGTTTCACAAAAAGATTCAGTGACAGGAGAAAGTGAATTTTCGAGATATGAAGACTGCTGAGACATACGTGGAAGAATATGAGGACGTATTGGGTCCTGATGGCAAGCCATTTCAAACGGTTAGGTGTCCTGCTACTCAGAAGATGAAGACTATACCACTGTCTAAACCCATGCATAAGGGATGCTTGAAGGATATGAAATTCTGTGTGTATGATCCAACTACCCGATCTGCTATTATTGTGTGTGAATATGATGAATACGGAATCTTTGATGCTAAGGATCCGATGTCATTACATTCAAAAGATATTGAAGTATTGGTGCAACATCAAATTCATTGTGATCCCAACTATGAAGCTTGTGCTAAATCGTTCATTGATGCAGTTACTCAAGTGATATATTTCGGATTAGAGGCTGATCAAAGAAGTAAAGTGGAGACCAGAATGTTTGGTCCTTTCATCGGAAAATCACTTGAAGAGATGCAAGCAACACTAGAGAAACAAAAGAAAGAAGCAGAAAAGAAGAAAAAGAGGGCAGCTGGGAAACATAGCAAGAAGTAATGTAGACATACCAAGACGACACAAACCTAGGGGGACATTGTAGGGCCATAATTTAGAGGTTTGCGTCTGTTTTGGTCCATTAGAATTTTTGGGTTATTGGTCTAGTGGTTTAGTGGGTTTCGGCCTTTGGGCCCATTGTAAGTGAACCGCCCTATGCAACTATAAGTAGGGGGTTCCTAGAACATTTTGTTTTTTGCTTGTGGTTTTGCTAGTTAGTTGTTATTTGCTCTCTTGTACTCGAACTCGGTGTACCAGATGACTCTTAGAAGTCGTGTGTACCTTTGCAATACAATCATTCGGTTATCATTTCTTCCTTGTTGTTCTTACATTCAATCTTGTTTTCCGCACTCGCTTGGGTGTGTTTGATACCCTGGAGAGGATTCTGGACTTACAACGGCTGAAGCTGTGATCATGCTTCATGATAAGAATCCTACGCTGATGTGCAAAAAGATACGTGTGTTCGATCCAATGTGGTTGATTAACTGCTCGAAGGAAGATATCGACACATTGTATTTTAATCCAATTCATTTTGATGTTGAAGATTTGGAACAAGCATGGAAATAATACATAGTTGTATGCTTTAGCTTTGCATGGGATGTATATGCTGGGTGTGACTACAAGAAGCTGTTGGGCAAGACGTTAAAGATTAGAACTGAACCGAAGAAACGCATAATTTCAAAAGAAATATTAAAGATGGATGAGAAAGCGAGGAAGACGACCAAGATAAAACTGAAGAATACATAATCAATCCAAGCAATAGCCAAGAGGGAGTTTGTAGATGCATTATGTGGCTATCGCTTTTGGATTGTACATATATCGTCGTTTGTTTTGAAGATTGGAAGATTACCAAGCCCATTCGACCAGTCGTGAGGTGGAATGGAAATGAATAAGGTCGAATGTATTTTGTTAGTGATAGATTGTTTATGTTTGATGTTCATTCACACCATGAAATGGTCGAATGAAGCCCTTCGACCTCTGCATAGGTCGATTGGGAAGTCTATATATATGTTGAAGTTAGTTTTCAACATAACTTTTGGTCATTTGTCTAGGTGTGTTTGTGTGTGTGTTTCCAAGAGAATCTAGAAAGTTCTTAGAACATTTGTTTTCATTGATATTTGTCTTTGTAAGGTTTATATCTTTTATATTAATGAAAACTTTTGGATTGATATGGATTTCATTGTGTTCTGATCTTGATTAATATCATTTTGCATGCGAGTTAGGGTTTCCGCACCTGATTTGCTCATACTTGTGTGATCTTGGTATTGTTTTCTCAAAAACCGATCCTACATATTTATCAAAGTTTCACAACCTTTTAGGCTACTGAGTTTATAACCTTTCAGACTATTGCTCATCGAAGCTTCAAATCCTTTCACACTATTGCTCATCGAAGCCTCAATTCCTTTTAGGCTACTGTTCTTGAAAGCCTTATATCCTTTCACGCTATTGCTCATTCAAGATTTAAAGTCATTTTTGCTACTATCCATTGAAGCTTTAAATCCCCCAAGCTACTATCCTCTATAGCCTTATAAATTTTTAGAACATTCCCATTATAGCTTTAAAGCCATTTAAGCTATTGTCCGTTAAAGGTCTATAACTTAAAATATTGGACATTAAAGCTTTTAAGCCAATTAAGCCATTGATAATCAAAAGTAATAAAGTCTTTCATGCTACTAAGCATCCAAACTTTACAACCTTTTTAGGCCAGTGTTCGATGAAGTGTTAAATCCTCTTTGGGCTACCTCTCATGGAAGTTTTATATCAATTCAAACCGCTACTTCTTAAAGCTTTACATCCTTAGAAGTCCGCTGCTCTTAAAAGCTTTACAGACTTTTAGGTTGCTGATCATAAAAACTTTAAAACCTTTTAGGCTATGGGTTTATTAAAGCTTTATAGCCTTTCATGCCACTATGCGTTGAAGCTTTACAGCTATTTAGCTTCACATCTGTTCAAATTGATTGCTCACGAAGCTTTACGATTACTTAGGTCAACTTCAACTTCAAACAACTTTAACAGCTATATACGAACCATTTATGCTAACCACCAAGTTAACATAACAAAGAACCATTCATAACCAATAGCCACAAATACAGTTATGAAGCAAACATCATAACATTGTTTCAAGGATAACATAAGGAAATGTCAAAATAACCGTATGGTTCAACACAGAAACCTATGGATATTTAAATGGCTAATGTCTTGAGTTTTCAAGATAGATTTTATTTTGTGACCAACCTAATGGATCCAAAATAAAAACAAGTTCAATCAAAAAGTAAAAAAAAAAACATTTTGAAAACAAAAGAATCAAATAAACTGGTTAAACAGGCCCCTTGCCATGAACACGTCTGACGAAGGGCTGATATGAGTAAGTTGACATGCTTAAATGTAGCAGGTAACCCTCAAAGCAAAGAAGCATAACGGCCCTGAGGGTTAAATGCTAAGATGGCAAAAGGATTCTCCTAACAGCAACCTGTATAACAACAAATCTTCGCAAATGAAACAAAGGGGTTAGATGCTTAACAACACAACTTAAATATCCGTCAGAAGCACCCATCACCTTGTCATGAATACTTATGACCGGGGGCTGATGGCTCGTCTTGACAAACCCACATTTCAAAGAAGTCATGAAGCAAAGAAGTCACAATGTCAGCTCCTTTACTCAAACGCTGAAATTCTTACGAGCATCCCACCACAAAAACAATAGCCCAAAACAACAGCCTAGCTACTTTATTTCACAGAAGTTAAGAAGTTTAAAGGCTTACTCTCTTGGGTCAACATTTTTCAAGGAGAGGCGAGCTTCCTGTCAAGGCTAACCTTGTGTCCAAACAACCTAACGTTTCAAGGGAACACGCATGTGACCTAAGGCATATGCTTTACTCCCTCCTTGAAAGATAATCAACATAAAGAAGGAGACGCTTCCTCTTGCCAATAAGATTATAAAATACCTATATGCACGAAAAATACTTCAAAGGGATGAAGCCAGGATCGCTTTATACGAATCAACATCTCCTATACATCCTCCTTCAACACCACTTCAACCACAAAGTGTGAATAAGTATAACCACTTTATTTAGTTGGTAAATGAAGTTATAACTATTCATCCAAAAGGTTTTAATCTTCAGAGAACCTCACAAACTAAGCCTTTAGAAGCTTAAGAGGTTAAAGCCTCACATGTTTCCACAAGCAGTGATCTCCAGTGCATAGAACGTTAAAGGTCCACCTCGAACACTAGGAATATTAAAAGCTTCGCATGGTATCACCTATTTTGACCACAGAATCTCAAAAACAAGTCAAACTTATTACCAACGCAAGCTCTATCCCACAAGGATGATAAAAGTCAAAATACAACATATGTTCATGAAAACATTGGTAGACTTGACATGATTCCGATGCATCAACTTACATAAACTCCTTCGAATGTTTATTTAGATGCTTTAAAATAAAACAAAGGAACCTTAAAAGCTTAGAAGCTCAAAAGCTTCAAAATCAACAAAACAAACTTAAAAGCTTAGAAGCTTCAAAAATAGTAAAAGAAGCTCAGAAGCTTCAAAATCAACAAAACAAGCTTTAATGCTTAGAAGCTTCAAAAATAGTAAACGAAGCTCAAAAGCTTAGACGCTTAAACTACAACAAACTTTAAACTCAAGTAGCTTCAACAACAACAAAAGAAGCTTAAAAGCTTAGAAGCTTCAAAAATAATAAAAGAAGTTTAAAATCTTGAAAGCTACACAACAAGCATAGAAGGCTGAGAAGAACAAAGAAGCTATACATAACTCCTGCTCCCAACCTGAAACAGATACAAGCATCTTGCTAATATGCAACAACATATCAATCCTTGAACAAGACTCATGATTAGAACAAGGCATATGTTTGCCTCATGTATGATCTCGACTTCTTACAATTAAAAAACAAATGAAGAAGTTATTTAAATGGAGAAGCTATCAAACTAGCTAAAAATGAAAACATCCTTGTAACTAATGAAGCTTCATTCTCATAGCTCCCGTCTAGGTGACCCACCTATGTCAGTTTTATGATAGCTCTTGTCTCTTATAAAGAGCATGAACAAAACCTACAACCACAACATTATCAATAGAAACTTGCTCAATGTAGATGCATTTCATATGTGTCTGTATCTTTTAGGTTGGTCGTTTAGCTAGTTTATCGTCTAGATTTGTAAAGTTTGAGTTTTGTAAGTACCATTCGCATGGTCGTGCATGCGAATGGATTTGGTAACCATGTGAATGAGTCAGGGAAAGTGCCATTCATATGAGGATTTAGTCATTCGCACAGTTGATGTAGCGAATGGGCTTTGTCTATATATATATAGGTGTTCAGCAGAGGTGGCTAGAGTTTCTTGGTCATTTGGTTAAATATCTTTGGGTGCCAATTCGCTGTTCAAATAACTGTTTGACACGAGATTTATGGTATCCTAATGATGATAACTTTGACCTCATTTCCTTTAGTGATGAAAATTTTGGTGGTTGTAATATTGACACAAAATCCCCAATGACCGGATGTTAATTTATGGGGGGGGGGGGGAAGGTTTAATTACCTGGCAATGCAATAAGCAGATGGCAGTTGCACTTTCTACATGTGAAGCGGAATATGTAGCAGCCTCGAGTTGTTGCTCATAGGTTTTGTGGATTTAACAGCAAATGCGCGACTACGGTTTGCAATTTCTTAAAACCCCTATTCATTGCGATAATGAAGCCACTATTTCATTAACTATAGATACCGTTCATCATTCCAAGGCTAAGCATATCCGAATACGGTATCACTTTATTGGTGATTGTTATGCTAAAGAATTGATAGATATGGTAAAGATCCACACTGATTACCAATGTGCTGATCTGTTCACAAAAGCTTTTGACAAACCACGATTTGAGTTTTTGTTATTAGCTAATGGCATCAAAGAAAAGCAGGATTAAATCCTCACCGGTTTATCATTTTCTTTTAGTTTTCTTTTTCTAAAAATTTGAAAATCCAAAAATATGTTTCTAATTTCAGGGGGAGAAAAATCTTAGAAAATCTAAAAACATTGATAAATTTGAAAAACCAAAAAATCAGAAAAACACAAAATGATTTTTCCTTTAGAAAAAGAGGAGATTATAGTACATTAGTGGGGATTTATCACATGCTAAAGATTTGTAATGATCAATTGATATGTGATGTCTTTATGTGATGTGCTGGTAGGCTTCGTGAACCTAGTAATATGTGCCTTAGTGATACAAACATAATGAACCGCTTGCTATGTGTGTGAACTTTCACCTCATGAGCATATGGTCTTCGCACCATAATTTCGTTTGACAGATTTGCCAAAATCAGAGGGTTCGGGTCATTATGTTGAAAGTTATGTGGGGATGGCATGACTGATCTTCTGTTGTATTAATTTGCAGACCTAGATTCAGTCAGGGTATCTTAAAAGAGCTGATAACGCCAAATCCAAAGTTACCGAATGAGCAGCTTAATTGTATGACGACAATTAAGAATTATCTAATGCATCGTATAGAATCTATGATGAAAATCATATTTGATATAAGCCTCACCCTGTTAGAGTGCACAAGTTGCTTTGCAGCATTGATTTGCTAACCTGCCACCTTTGTGTCTCTTACCTTGTAACTTACGGATAACTACACTATAATCACGCATTACGATGAAGCTTCATGTAATTCCTTGATATGGGAGTATGTCTTGTGTGTGGGAACCATAGGTGAGTTAGTTAATAATACACCTAATTGGTATCATTTTAAAGCATTACACAACAGTTTGCATGTGAGCTTATGTGGATAACAATATCAGCAATTGCCATGTTTCACTCTCTATAAAGTTTACTTAAAGAACAACGGTGTGACTAGATTTATTAAAAACTGATAACTGATATGATCATCTTACCGGAAAATTACAAAAAGTTAACTATCTGTAAATATTTACTTACTGTGTTTCATTTTATAATTTAGCATTTCTGAAAAACTCAAAACGATGTTTGATGTGTTTTAGCATAAATCTCAGAATATCCAAAATTTTTACATTTCTATCTTATTTGTGATTGACGATGTTGGAAGTTAATCATTTTCAGAAGTTTGATTGACGAGAATACCAATCTTGAGTTTTTGGACTGAAATTTTACAAAATCATCATTTTTAAAACTTTGAAAGTTTTGAGTCTGCATCAATATGTCAACATATGTCGAATTCTGCATTTCAGAGATGTTAAAATGATAAATTTTGGTCAAAATGAGCAATTTGGTGAAATTAATGTGTGGATCAGCTTCATTCGCATTGTCGAGAATGCAAATGAGTTTAAAACGTTGCCATTCGCACGCACTATTTTATGCAAATAGGTTTTTTAGTGGTAGAATGATTGTGTTTTCAAAATCAAAACCCATTCACGCACATGTTGATGTGAATGAGAGGATTTCGAACCCATTCGCATGTTCAAATCATATGAATTGCAGTCTCTATATAAAATAAAAACTCATTCCAACCTATCATATTTTTTCATTCTAATCTCAAGTTACACACAAATACACTTTGAGGGGGAGTTTTTCATCTTGAATTTCAGTTGTTATCATTGTGTTCGTGATGATTTCAGGTACTCATGGCTGGAATTTGAGACATTTTTAACCGTTCTTTCATCACCGAATTTGGGATTTTTATAGCCGAACCCTAACTTTGAACAATGGACAAATTTTAATCAATCAATGGACTGTTTTTGTTATTCATTCTTGCTTGTCGATGGTTTTCGGGGGAGAATGAATCAAAAAAATGGATTAAAACAAGTTTAAATTAGTTATTGATCTTAATTGAACCTAGGTGATTAGAAAACCATTGAAAACAAGTTCATTGATCAAATTGACAATTGGCGAGGGTTAATTGGTTGTTTTAGAAAGAAATGGAACAAGTTTTATGGATTAAACAACATCAGAATTGCAGATTGAAAATTTGAAATTGAACAAAAACCCATTCGTAACTTAGTTGATGCGAACAGGTTCTAAATTTTCAAAAATCCATTTGCATGTCCGATGCTACGAATAAGTCTTTAAATTTTCAATGAGTTAAAGTTTGATCCGTTTTCACAAAATTGTCAATATATTTCATTGTTTGATTGATATATGTGTTGAACAAGTGGCTAATATTTGTTTTTCTCTCAAAAATGTCGACGGGAACAAAATTCTAAAGTATTAACTGAAACATAATTGTTGTGCATTCTTGGGAGATGTTAAGGATAAATTTGTGGTTTTCCAAGAGATCAGAGAGTTTATGAGAAGATCAAGGCATCTGTACGCTATCATTCAACCACACACCATATATAAAGATCACCAGAGGAAGTTTTGGAAGAATGCTCACCTTAATTTCTTCGACAACAAATCAGTGATTCATAGCATGGTGCAAGATCATGTTATTATTGTCTCTAAAGAAGATTTTACGAGGGTATTACATTTCAATGATGAAGAATCTTATCCAATAAAGTATCCCTGGATGATTCAAAGATAAGAGCCAAGTATTTCGGTAAGATTACGGATTCACAGATCAACAAATCCAATTTGTGTGTGCCGTTCAAGTATCTACTTCATGTTATTATCCATGTGTTTGCTCCAAGATGTGGTGGATTTGATGTATTAAGAGACACTACATGTTCCATGGCAGTTGCACTAATGCTTAACAAGAATTATAACTTCTCGGGAATGATATTCAGTCATCTTATAGAAGTGTTTGATCGTACAAGATCGGATGTGTATAAGTTCATGATGTATCTGAGGTTTTTACAAATGATATTTGATTAGAAGTACCCAGATTTGGTGAAAGATCCAACACAGATTGGAAATCAAGTGCATATGGATATTCAAACTCTAAAAATTTGATGTCATATCATGGAAAGTCTGACGCAGAAAAACCTCCAATGAGAAGGTTATTTGGGCAATTTAATCCTGGTTATAAAGCTCCTGATAAAGATGAATGGAGGAATCCAAGAAGTGATTATGATGATGACAAATCATTGATACCGGTTACTGGTAATGATAAAGCTGGTAGGCAAAAGAAGAAGAAGAAAGTTGTTTCTAAGAAAGGTTAAGAGATTGAAGGTTCGTCATCCCAGAAGAAGAAAGGAAAGAAGACCTTGTTGATAAATGAAGATTCATTAGGTTTAAGTGATTCTGATGAAGAGAAAACTGCAAGCGTGACTGAAACAGATCCCAAGACCACTGGTGATCATGTTCAGACTCTTGACGTGGTAAATGAACTGGTAGCAGCTCAACTTCAAAAGCAATACAATGTAGATCCAGATTTTGATCCAAATTCAGAAGCTTTGGACATTGAAGATCTTATTGGTTCTCTTGTTGCTCCAGTATCGACAAAACGTGGAAGATTGAAGTCTATGTCGAAGAAGAAGTCACAGAGAATGAAGAGAAAGAAAGATGTGGAAAGTTTATTGAAGGCAACTGGATCATCTTCTGCGGCTGCATCAGCTTAAACTAAAACAGTGCCTTAAACTTCACAGAAAGAAAAGAAGAGGAAGAGAACAAATAATATAGAAAGAGAAGTACAAGCAACAATTCAACCACAAACAAAACCACCCAGCGTTTCAAAGTCATTAAAAGAAATGTTATCAAGTTTTGAGAGGCCATCTTCATCAAAAGCACCTAAATCTGTTTCTTAGGGAACTGCAACAGTATCTCAAGAAAATTGGATCTTATGCAGCAGCAAATCACTCGTCTGATGAAGTCATATGATGTACAGAAAGCAATGACATTGAAGAATCAAGAGGAAATCAAAGAGTTGAAAAGTATTGAAAAAGATATGCTGAAGATCATTGCGAAGTAAAAAAAACAAGATGAGCTTGAGAACGAGGTTACTGAGTTGAAGTTAGAGAATTCCAAGTTGCAGTTATCCAACACGAATAATGAGCAAAGAATCATTGTTGTTGAGAAAGAAAACATGAAACTAAATAAGATTATCAACAAGCTGTATGAAAAGGCTCCTAAATTAAAGGGTAACGATCAGACAGAAGATAAATCTGATGAAGAATCTGAAGAAGATGATGATGATGATCAAGATGAGGAGAAAACAAATGATGATGGTGGTTCTGACGATGTGATGATGATGGTGGTGATAAGGATGGTGAAGGATCGACTGAGTCTGATGATATCGATGATGATATAGAGAAATTATTCGAATGAAAAGCGAGCGAAGAAAGAAGAAGATAAAGCAGTTGGGTTAGATCAGGGAAAATCAGGAAGTATGACTGATGCTGACAAAGAACATTTGAAAAGATGATAAAGAAATGATATGTCTCAGCTAGATTCACTTGAAGGTTTAGAGATATCTTTGTGAATGATGATATGAAGATGAACCTAGAATATCAAGATCCTGAACTTGAAGATGCAGAAGTTAACGTAGAAATGACAAGAGAAATACTAGAAGGCGTTGCACAACAAGCTAGCTAGTATGAGCTTAGAAGATTTGATTAAGAAGCAAGAGATTCCAAATGTACCAGTTGTTGCTCCAGGAAATAATTTAGATGATACGAATGTGGATAATTTCAATGAAATAGAGATTGAAGACATTACTCACGAAGAATATCCAGAATATTTCAATGTGAAAGACAATTCAAGTGTTCCGTTCGTTGATGATGATATTCTTAAAGAAGCTGAGAAGGTGGCAGAGAAGAAATGTAAAGTTGTTATTGATGAAATATTTACTGAGACTTAGAAAGAAGAAGTTATAAAGCAATTTGATGTTTTGAAAAGTTGAAGATTGCGTGAAGAGGTAGATAATCGTCCACTTCCACCAATTCAGGGAGAATTCCATCGCTATCACAAACAGATATTTAAAGGAAGAGTGATTAGTTGGAAATTCTTTCCTCAACTGAGATGTGTCAGGATTAAAAAAAGAGTCCTCCATACTGGGTTGTACGAGATGTTTTTCGATACAAGTTGATTGGTGCGACAAGTTTTTTTGAGTATATGGATGACAACCTTACTAGAGAGAGTCAGACGAAGTGGGACATGTTCAAGCCACAATATCCTCATCGAATTGTTCTTAAACAAGATTGATCCGAAGAACAATTTGCCGTATGTGACATTGAATTATAAACCAGCTGAAAGCATGAAAAGAATCCTGGTGATGCCAATTGAACAAGATATCGGCAAGAACTTTGCATTTTGTAATTATAACTGTACAACGGGCAAAGCGGTGATTGTTTTGGATGATGAAGGTAAGTCGAAAAATATGCAAGAAGATTAGAGTGTTTGATCCAATGTGGTTGATAAACTGTGACAACCCGTAATTTTCAGATCCTAATCCGTACTGTAATCAAATCTATTTTATAAGTGAATCATGAATAAGATTTAATTTTGATAAATTAAAGTCTTTTCGTATTCTATAAAAGTCCTAGATACATGGATTTGTATTTGTTAGATTTTAGAAAATACTATTGCATTGTGATAAATTAACCGAATTGAGCTTTGGTGACGACCCGATAAGCTTTAAAAATCCAGAAATGGACCCATATGCTTGGAATAGTATAAAATGGCATTTTATATGTGGAAGTTTAGTTAAATCGAGTAAAAACACTGATTTAAAGTTTTTGTCTCGCAGTGTCCTGTACAGCGAGTATGCGTGCTTTTAGCCGACAAATTCGATCAAATTAAGCGTCCAACAACTAAAATATTTATTATACAGTAAAAATTATAAGATTTAGTGGGTATTAATAATCCATAATTTATCGGGTTAAAATAAATTATTTCAGGGTTTATTTTGTAGTTTTTATACCCTTAAATCACCTAAAATACACCCTAATTATAAAAATTAGCCCAACCCATCTAATACCCACCCCCATCCACGTTTTTTAATAAAAAGAATGCAGATTTTATTTAGATTTGGAGCCACTAATCTTATCTCACCACATCACATGTGTAAATCTACAACTAGAGTAATGATTATGTGAAGCTTCATAAGTACATGCATTCCAAATCCCCATTCCAAATCCCCAAGTACACTCAAAGCCTTCCATTTCTCTCTCTTTGAACCATTCGCAAGCCCAACTCTTCCTCTTCTTCTTTTCAAATCACATAACCATTAATTTCATGATGAAAAACCTTCACATTTTTAAGTTAGTTTAAGTTTTTGGTGAAGAATCAAGTATTTTTAAGTAAAAAGGAAGCTATTTCAAGTAGATCCACCATCTTTTCTTTTCAAAAACTCAAGATTATCAAGGGTATGAACTCCATTTATCTTCATCTTCTTTGATTTTTTGACTTTATTTCAAAGTGGGTTTTTGTAAGAATGTTCACCATATTCATAAATCTTTTTTGAAACGAGGTTTAAAATCAACATTTTCTTAAATAAAACTGGCTGAGAATGATGCAATGTGAGTATATATGTGTGTCGTGTGTGTGTGTGTTAATGTGTGAGGATGTTATGTTTTCTTGAAAACTTGTTATTTAAATGTAGTTTATTGTTAAAAGTTAGAGTTTTATGATAGTTTTTGAATGATAAAATGATAAAACATAATCTGATGTAAAAAGGAAAATATGATTAAAAACTTAAATCAATTTGCATGTTATGATTCTAGACTTGAATGTGGGTTTATTTTATGATACTATGTTCAAAAATTCAAGTTATGATAATCAAAATATAAGGTTATACTTCCATTTTCCGATCGGATATGTGTTCATAAAATGTGTTATATGATAATGTAAATATTGTGTTCTTGGATGAAAACATAAAAATCTATCATAGGGTCATGCTAGAATAACTCAAAATGCTTAAAAGTAACTCAAAATGTTAATTATATCATTTAAATGGGAGTTTTTGTAATATAATTTTTGATCAGTAATATTCAGATTATTTTGGCCTTATAATGTCCAAAATAATCTATTCTAAAAGATGGAACAAAAACAATGTGTTTATAATAACTTTCTACGTGTAAAAAGTTAGGTTTTCACTACTTTTTGGCACCCAAAACAAAGATTTTATGAATAAAAAAGACTTTTTCTTGTAAATATTAGTTTGGTGGTTTTTCTATGTGTTTACACTTGGGTTATTTACGAAACTAGTCGTTAAAACGACAATTTTAACACATAAAACCAAAGATTTCAAAAATTGTTTTAAATCAGTAAATTTGAACTTATTTTAAGTATGAAATAAGTGCTCTAATTGATTTTTGAATGTCTTGGTGTTTATACGTGTAAACTTGTGAAATTTGACGCTTAGAAAATTACGGTTCGACTAATAATCGCGCCGTTACGCGATTTCTAGTCAAACTTGTTAAATAGTAAAATTTCACTATGAAAACATTATTATAAGTGTGAATATGTATATTATGATTATTTATGTGTTAATAAGTGAAAAACATGGAAAACGGCTAAGTAACATTAGCCGTTTCGGTTAAAACACACGTACCCAAAAATTATTGGAAATAATTGTCAACTATGCCGAAATTACTAATTTTGTGTATATTTTGGCATAAGGATTTTAAAGAATATTTATATAATTATTATTATGGAAAAATAATAATTATGTATTATTATGCAAAATGGTAAATTTTGAATTATATAAGTATAAATATTTGTGAAAATAACTAAGTGCTATGTGATGTACTTGTGCTGCATAACTTAGGATTATGTGAACTATATGTATAACACATATATTTTGGTGCTAAGAAAATTAACTAAGATGAAAATTCACTTATAAATACAAAGTATAAAACCGAGAGTTTGGATCACCAATGTGCCGAATAAGGTTAAACGTCTTTCTTTAAAAAGATAAAATGTTTTAAGTCTATTAAGTTGAGATGAATAACTTGCGGAAATAGACTTGATAATCAAGTGAGTTACGTAATAACTCACGTGGATGACTTATTAATTGACCATAAAAAGTGTCCCATTTGTATAGGGATCAGTTAGGTCGGAAATAAACTTGGACTTTAAATTTCTAGCTAAACTATCAAGCTTGCTTTGAGGTAAGTTTTTCACAGCCCCTTTTATTGGTTTTAATGTTTTTAAACATTGGGGGGTTAACATGCTTTTATAATTATGGTAAGTATGCTAGTACATTTCGTAACCAAATGATGGCCAGAGTAAGTGCGATTTTTCCTATGCACTTTGTGTACGGTGTCTCCCACCGCAATCATAATCATTAGTTCCTGGAGGGAACCGCAGGGCATATTGGTAGTTCTATCGGGTTTGACCACCCATCTCCGTGATCAGTCGCGCTGGTCTTCTAGACAAGGGAATATATTTTGAAAGGCAATAGTAGGGGGACCACTTGTTGTTTTGGGTTGATTATGGGCTCTAGATGCTATCATGTCGAGAGATCTAGCTAATCTATGAACGGTTGATATGTTTAGTATTACCATAATTTCATTTTGTAAAGAAAGGTTATTTCT
Source organism: Ambrosia x helenae (assembly GCA_030844895.1). Lineage (NCBI taxonomy): Eukaryota > Viridiplantae > Streptophyta > Magnoliopsida > Asterales > Asteraceae > Ambrosia > Ambrosia x helenae. Next base: position 19,776 of record JAUTDX010004111.1, read on the forward strand.
TATGTATAAAACCCTGTGAAACTCACTAGCTTTAAGCTAACTATACTTTTCAAACTTATGCATGTTTTTCAGGTACATAGTCGGTATGGGGATGTTGGTAGCTTTTCGGGCAAGCATGGGAATGTCTTTGGGTATTGTTGATCAAGGGGACCTTGTGTTACAAGCTTGTTTTGTTGAAAAAGTTTTAAATAAAATATGTTTTAAGACAACTTTGTGTATTTAACTACTATCTTTTAAATAATTTGATATCCAAATGACTATCTATGTTTGCTTATATCATTACCGTCACCGGCTTTTGTACCACCACCCACTCTTAATTTCTGCTGCGATATGCGATTTTCGGAGTGTGACATTAATTGACTGAGGAACGGCATCGATACCTTGTATTTCAATCCAATTCACTTCAATGCTTTAGATATTGAACAAGCCTGGAGATTTCAAGCCGTAGTGAAGATGTGCTTTGCTTTCGAGATTCATTCTGGTTGTGATTACAATGGTTTGCTAGGAAAACATATAATGGAGTTACAGAAGCATGTTAAAGTTCAAAAGTTTGAAGCTAGGGAGACAAAGATGGGTAGAGGCAAACTACAGTTCGTTCAAAGAGAAAACAAGTGAAGAACCTGACCTACAGCCAAGAGGGAGTCTGTAGATGCATTTCATATATGTATGTAGCTTTCGGGTTGGTCTTTTAGCTAGTTGGTCGTCTAGATTTATAAAGTTTAAGTTTTGTAAGTACCATTCGCATGGTCGTGCATGCAAATGGGTTTGGTGTCTATACGAATGTGTCAGGGAAAGTGCCATTCGTATGAGGATTTAGTAATTTGCACAGTCGATGTAGCGAATGGTCTTTTTGTCTATATAAGAATTGAAATGATTTATGTTGCGTGATTGTCGTGTCTAATATCATTTTGCTAGATTGAGAGGGTTTGTGCACCTCTCGTTTTATAAATCGTGCAGATTATTGTTAGTTTGATCATCCTCAATCCTACACTCAATCACCGAATCAACTTACTAAAACATCAATGCATCTCACTACACTTTTAGAGCAAGGATTAATTACATATATCCCCCTATTTTCAACTATAATTACATATATACCCAATCCAAAATTTAAATTATATATACCCCACTACAAAACTTTATAAATTACATATATCCCCATTCTATTTAAAATACATTGGAAAATAACTATTTTACCCCAATTATTTTACTAAACTATATTCACAACAAGTCATACAACACATTCCATGCATCCTACAACTTATATCCCATACGATCTTTCCATCTTAGTAAGTTATGAACACCAAGAACATGTAACATGCAAAATGTTTCCATGCATTCTACAACTTGATTTCACCGAAACGAGTCTTCTAACACTCTACATAATCATTACTAAGCCCTCATATCATTACATTCATCATAACATGTAATGATATGAGGTGCTTAATAATAGAATGGGTATATTTGATATTTTTAGTTTTTGGGAAGGGGAAATATGTAAATAAAATTTTGACCTAGGTATATATGTAATTTATGAAGTTTGGAAGGGGATATATGTAATTGCCCTGACTAAAAAATCTTTACCAAAAGAATGTTACCTAAGCTAAACATGAATATGAATTCTGAAGCTTCTAAGCCTACAGGCTCATTTGGAGATTTAACAACTACAAAGCATACAAGGTCAAGGCAAGCTAAACTAAACCAACCTGAGAAGCATGTCAGCATTTAAACAACTCACAAAGTCGTGAAAAATGCAAAACAACATGTGGATACACAAAAACAAATTACTAGTCACCAATCTAACTTGGTAACACCAAGAATCGTAATCACTAGTTTATTATGTACACCTAAGGTTACAAAATAACCATAGTAAAAAGGATCAAGCCCCATGGAAGCCTAAAACTAGAAACGTAGAAGCATTGAAGCATCATGCTATACACAAAAAAAAAGATTAAGGAAGAATCAAACCACAATGCTAAAGTGTTGAAGCATGTTGGTAAAACGACAAAGCAAGCTACTTAGCCACCAAAGGAGAATCGTTGAAACACCAACACCTTGCCAAATCACTTTGGTACAACACATAAGTGTCTTTTCTAAAAGATAACTTACATGTCACAAAAACAAAACCTTGGCCCAAAATAGGGAGGACCAGACGTTGTGCTTTAAGTTCACAATGGTGGTTCCTACAAGCTTAGTCGACAAAGAAGGAAAGAAAGTCCCAAGACGTTGGGATGACAATCACCTTAAAAGGTTCATTGTAACCATAAATGGGCAAGATATTTCTACTTCTTTGTGTAAACATTTAGTTAACATGGAATGAATAAATCTTTAATTCATAATCCACACTTTGTCTCATTTATCATATAATCAGGTCGAGGACCTAGGAAAACACTCCATGACAATGGGCATGTAAGGGGATGAGCTCCTAGGCCAAATCGCTCAATAGGTTCAAGGGATAAAAGGACCTATATACACGGCGAGTTCCTAAAACAATACAACTCCATGGTACTTAGAAAATTCTTGAAAAACTAATCCTATAAACAGGTTTGAACAGCCTATACTAATTGTTCCTTAAGCTAATTTGCTAATGGCTTACGAAACAAAAGATGCACTAACGATTGAAAAGTGTAGTTAACTAGGATACATGATGTATCTTTTATCTATGATGCCTTCAAGGTAAGGTGACTGCAGCACAAAGCCTTCAAGGGACATTTGATAAAAATACACAAGCATAAATAGACAAAAAGTCACAATCCAATGACAATAATAAACGACAAACATCACAAGGAAAAGGTGAAACAATCTCGCAAAGCCATACATAAAAGTTAGCATAAAAGGCCATAGTCAGCCATCATTCATAACATGTCAAGCTTAAATAGCTCGAAAGGTACATAATACCACAACCAAATGTTAATTTTCTAGCCATGCCATTCTAACACCAAATTGAACCCTACAAGGTTTCCCAAAAAATACAATGAACGAGATTTTGCCAAAATGGTGCTAAACGTTCTCGTGTCGAACATCCTCCATTATCCCAAAGAAATATTGTTCAATTAATGCAAAAAAAGAAATAAATCAATGGATTCAGACCCTTAGCTATGTCATCAAAAGAAGCTCAACTTTGAGCAAAGGAAATCACCAACATGAACTATATATCAATCTTCGAACGAAGGAAGCTCACAAGCATAAATCATATGTTCAAGTTTCGCATCAAAGAAGCTTGCTAGCGTGTGTGATACACACAACTTCTTATGAATAAAGCTCGCGAACACGAATCAAAAGCAAACCTTCGTGAACAAGAAACTCACTATTTAACCTTGTTTGCTTCTGCCCACTTGATTCCAACGCTTAAAAAAATTTATCACAACACTTTGATAGCACAAAGAATTCAGCTAGCCGTGGATTTCATCCATAAGCTTAAAGGATGAAATCAATAAGCTTTCCAGCTGTCAAGCCAAGCCACTTTGATCAAAGGATGAATCCATAAGCTTTTCCCAATAAAAGGTTGACAACAAGAACATTCCTCCAAAGGTCATGCCGATCGTGCGAATGAACCAATGTGTGATGCATGTGTCGATGCTCACCACCAACCTCACCAAGAAGGTTATTGAACTTAGCAATATAAAAAGGTACGTAGTGAACTGCTAAACCAAAAGTTCAACAAGCCATCTCTTGTAAAAGGTAAGTCCATCGACACAACGTTTCCATTAATGCATGGATGCTTGAACATTGCCTAATAAGAATATCAAACATACCTTTTAGCTTCCCACAACAAAAATAAAACTTTGCTTAACAGCATTAAAATCTTCAAAGCTTAGAACATATACAAGCTTTTTATCAAGTCAGGTCATATCAAGTCAACCTTGAAGGTAAAAGGCTTCAACCCTTCTGTTGTGCACAAACAACCTTACTTAATAGGTCAATACCTGATATGCCAAAGCTAATATAAGCTAACAAGGAAAAAAACGAGTAATGGAGAAATATCCAGCTCCATAGCTTCCACCAAAATAAGGGCTTAACAAGATGCAAAGCTTGTCAGCCTAAATCCTAATAAGTTTTCAAGCTAATTTGCTCAAACGCTAACAAGCTTCCAAGATAATCATCTTAAACAAGCTTCAAATCTTATCGGTTTAAACCCTAACACATTGCAAAACTCAACATGCTAAGGTTAATTTGTCCATATTTGTCCTACTTAGACTAAAGTATTTGCAAATGAAAACTCACCAAAACAACAAAAGTTGAAAGATAGTGAATAGTTTGAGTCTAGTATAATGTACATGTACATGCATATGTACATTAAACTAGACTGGGGGCTGATGATGTAGGTGAGCATTGGGCCAAGTCCAATAACCCAAATAGCCAAAATCATTAATCAACATATTGGGCCAATTCCATGCCCAATAATCAAACCCACTAGGGTTTTAACCCACCCTCACTATAAATAGAGGGCCAAACCCTCTTTTCCCAGGACATTGATCTTTAACATGAGACCCCTCTCTCTCTAAACACTTTCTCTAATAACTATAGGATCGGATTTCAACAAATAAACAATATGATCACACGAGTGAAGATATATGAGGTTTGGAAACCCTGAATATCATTCAAAATGATAAAAACCGTAATCAAAACACAATAGAAATCATTTTCAACATGTGTTCATTAACTTTAAGATCATAAAACGTTTACAGGTACAAGTTAACAAAAACACACACTTAAAGTTGAAACTGAACTCTCTAGAACACATACACAACTGACCAACTAACTAGTAACCATCACGAACTAACTTCTATATATAGAGAACTTCATTCGACCTTACGTGAGGTTGAACCAAGTCCTTCGACCTTGCTTAGGCACGAACCAAATAATCTTAGCCTCATTCAACCCTAATGAAATTGATTCGACCCTTCGATCTTCCGAACCAAAACATAGAATCTTGTAAACTTCAAAACTTTGACGATTTTATCAATTGTAATCCGAAAGCTACAAACACATATATGAAATATGCATCTACAATAACACTTGCAGCAGCACACTGAAACCTTGAAGCCTCCGTGCATGCAAGCTGCTACAATACATTACTAAAAGCTCACAACCATGTTGGTTTCACAACCACACCGGTTCTCACAGCCATTTCAAACCATCAAGTTAGGAGGCATGATGCCACATTAGCTCCTAGCTAACCATTGGGTTTTGACCATCATTTCCTCCTTACATTATACTCTTTACATCTCATACTCATTATCATACATATACGTATCAACATATTTATTGTTCATTTACTTATGTACACGTTTATGTTGAGCGTTGAAGGGTGGTCCAGAGACCCTGATCTCTGTACCCCTTCTAACGAGTTCTTTCTTGTTGCAGGTTCAACCCTTCAAGCAAACGAGGTCAGACACCTGACAACCTTGGAACGTTTAGAAAACGGTATACACAATAAACAAATAGGAAAGGTATCCTTACCAGGGAGATCAATTTCAGGATTTCTCACAGATGCGGCCAATTTTCACCTTAAAACTGTGATGCAATTAACGGCGCTGAGAAATGGATGAATTGGGGAAGCAATTCTTATCCATGCTAGGATTGAAATCTTTAGAAGCGGATTTCTCGAAGAAATTCAAATGAATTTCCTTCAACATTCAACATAGAAACCAACATCAAATACCTATTCCAATTTATGATTCAACAATTTATATGAAATTTCACCTCCAAATCAAAACAAAATATAGATGAATTCAAATTTTACAAAACCACTAAATCAAAAAAGTAAATTTTGAAGGTATAAACCCAAGAGATGTTACCCGAGATGATCGAATGTAGAGGTAGAAATACATCCCAGTGATTCGAAAGTAACTCATGCGATGAAAGGAGTTGTGAATCCAGAATCCCCAATGATTTCGTGAATCGCGATGTCAGTTATTTTTCAGCTCGGATAAAAGAATTAGGTTAAATTGTTGGCAACTAAACGCAATTTAAATATAGAATGACCAAATCCTACTGGAATAAAAAATGACAAAACACATAACCTCAATCAAAATCCATAACCGAAGGGGTAGGGTCCTAGTTTAAATCACAATACCTTCATAGATTTCTTACACTTCTTAAGAAAAAATTGTCTTTTTAGCCAACTCCTTACCTATATATAGGGTGAGGTTCCTGTACAAAGGCAATATTTCGTGAGAACTGTGAGAAGGATTAAAAATTGATATGTAGACATCATTTTTTGAACTTAGTCATGTTGTTTTTGATTGTTTTGCCTAGAAAAATACCAAACATAACAATTAAAAATCGAAAACAATGTATTTTAGGCTTAAAAGTTAAAACACCATACTAAGAACATTAAGTAGTGTGTTTTAAGTGTTAAGTAGTGTGTTTTAGCTGTTTATAAATTTGATGACTATAATACATTGGATTGTGTTTTAGATTGTTGTGTTTGGTGTTTTTCAAGTTAAAACAACCTAAAACATCATTCCTAAATCCAAAATATGATGCCTACATGCTAATTCTTAATCCTTCTCACACTTCTCACGAAATATGTCCTTTGTACTATATATATATATATATAGGGGAAAGTTAATTTGAGAACACCTATATTTTCGTGCGAACCGTGAGAACGACATCTAAAACATTCAAATTCAAAATTTCTTTTTACACTTGTCTTTATTACTAAAATACAATCTCAAAAACACAATTTACGCGTAAAAATTCAAACGTATACGAAAATAATTTGTTTTTACACGTGTAAATTTACTGTTTATACATGTGTAAGCTGTTGGATTTACACATGTGTAAAAAGTTAATTTGAAAGTGTTTTTGCAAGAAAAGATGAATTATTTGGAAAGAAAATTCATTTATTATTGTTGTATTTTGATTATAATGAGGTTTATATTAAAAAAAATTGATTTTGATTGATTTTTTTACTTGTTCTCACGGTTCTCACAATATTTAGTGTTCTCAAGATAACCCTCCCATATATATATATATATATATATATAAGATATCTAGAAAACTTCCCGAGCTTTTTTTTATATGACAATTTTAGAGTATGTAATATATATGATTTTAAGCATTTTGAGTCAAAAAAATCAAAAATGCGCCGAGTACTTCTTTTTTTTAAAAATAAATAAGTTTTCGGGTAACACATTGTTAACACATGTTAATTTCGCTTAACATGTGTTACCCGAAAACTTATTTTTTTAAAAAAAAAAATGTTCGGCGCTTTTTTAAATTTTTTTGGCTCAAAATGCTTAAAATCATGGATGTTACAAGCACTAAAATTTTCAGGCCCTAAAAAGTTAGGGAAGTCAGAGTTTTCTAGATAAGGAGGGTTTTCCCTAGATCCTTACCCTATATATATATAATAAAATATTGAGTGGAATATTCCTTTACTTATAAAAGTCAACATTCGTGTGCTGTACCTTTTACACCAGTGTAAAACCATTGTAAAAAAATTTCCATTATTTTTACAGTGGAGTTACTCATTTTTACATCGGTGTGTAAAAAAATTTTTAATTCACATTTTATATCAGTGTTCTCACGGTTCTTCCAACTCGAGTTGGTTTTCATTTGAACCTAATCCTACACACACACATACACACACACATATATATATATGTATATATATATATATATAGGATTTGGATCATTTGAGAACCACCATTTAGGGAGAGAACCAAAGAACCAAGTGTGAACACAAAAACCCCTCCACCAAAAAATAAAAAAATAATAAAAAAATTATATAACCTAAAAAATAAAAAATTATAAAAACACCAAAATGTTTTTTTAGTGTTAATCTTTCTGAGAAAAATACAAAAAAAATACAAAAAAATAAAAAAAAACCAAAAAATGGCTTTTTTACGTCATATTTAGGTCAGGTCTGATGCACATGTGCATTTTGCTGTTATATATATACATACATATACCGTATGCACATGTGCATTTCACTATTACAGCACACTTTTGAATAAATTATCAATTACCATAATGAAATGATCATTAAATGGACGTGATATCATATATAAGGTGGAAAAAAATTTATTCAATGATCATTAAATAAACGCGAAGTGCATTTCACTATTATAGTTAGGTTTTTTTTCATGGGTTTTAGCTTTTAGGGTTTAGATTTCAGGTATGATGGGAAGGGGGTTAGGTTTTTTTGGGGTTGTTGGTGAATAAACTTAATAAAACCTCTATATAAAACTATAAAATAAGATAATTGTACTACATGCACATGTGCATTTCACTATTATAGTTAAGTTTTTTAATGGGTTTAGCTTTAGGGTTTAGTTTTTGGGTATGGTGGAAGAGGGGATATCTTTTTGAGGGGATGGGATGGAGCGTTTTGGTTTTGGGGGGGGGGGGGGGTTGGGGCGGTATGGGGGATGGGGGGTTTAGGTTTTTAGGGAGTGAGGTGGGTGGGTTTAGGTTTTTAGGGGGTGGAGGTGGTTTTTTAGGTTTTTTTTGTTTGTGTTCACACTGGTTCTCTGGTTCTCTCCCTAAAGTTGGTTCTTATATGATCCCTACCCTATATATATATAGGCGAATTATAAATAGAAAACACACTCCAGTTGTGTAAACTCTCGAAACCCTTCTTGTGGCTAAGATCTTACCACATCTTATACTTGTCATTAACACATAAGGGCATTTTTGGTGTTTAACATAATTATATCCTCTCTCATCCAGCTAAATCTGACACCTCTCTCTCTCTCTCTCCTCTTTCTTGTATTTCTTTCACTTTATATCCTTTAACATCTCATCTCTCTTCATCTCTCCTCACAAGTATCTAACCTTAATCTGAATTCAAACCCATGTACACACTAATTTTGTGTGTGAAGTCGTTTGAAGAAGATGAAACCCAAAACACAGATTCATAAAAAAATCAAATGTGTCTCTCCTTTTAATGTTTTCTCATCTTGTTCTCCATATCTCTTTAAAGTCGAACCACCACAACAATCACTCACCAGCTTTATCACCACCATCTCCTATGCATACCACCTCCTACAACCACCATTAGCAACCCTCCCGTCAATGTAGATCTGAAGCCTACATTGTCGCCATCGTCGCAAAACCATATCTGAAACCCTCATCGACGCCCTCATCGTAAAACCAGACCTGAATATGTCCAGGTATACTTATATCGACGCCACCATCACAGAGCCGTTTTGTTGTCAAAGAATTGTTATTTTGTTCATTATTTATTTCACAATGTAGGCTAATGTTAAAATAAACTAATTCAATTTATCAATTAATTTTTTAATGCATTTATGTGTTTTGAATAATATCCTTCCTGTTGATCAGAAACTTTATTTTTATTATGTTTACTCCCTGTTGTTTTATGGCCAACGTGTGCAATGGCAAAAGTAAAAGTTGTAGCTTGATTTTAGCTTTTTCTTTAAAAAATTTATTTCTACATATAAAAATGACTAATTTTTGTGAGCGGACAAACCAAGAAATCTTTCTGGTAATTTAAAATGACTAATTATTTCTACGAATGATTGCTAAATTGATTATGGTATGTTGCACCAATAACGTATATATCATTTGGCATTTTTCATTCTATATTAGAAAAATCAAGTTTAAACTAGGGATTATTTAACATGTAAATTTATACAAACTATGTAACATGTAAATTACACAGATTATGTAACATGTAAATTAAACAGACTAGGTAACATGTAAATTATATGGACTATGTAACATTGTATATTACACGGACTATGTAACATTATAAATTACGTTGACTATATAACATGTAAATTATACAGATTATGTAACAATGTAAATGTTTTTTTGTGCATTTATTAAACTTGTAAGCTTGTAAAATATTATTTAAAATTTAGAATCCTAAAAACGTGAAGTAAATTTGTTACACCTGTTGACTGGTTTATATTTTAACTAGTTATTACTTATTTATAACTTAATCTTTAAATATTTACATGTTGATAAATATAAAGAGATATGAGAGAGAAAAGACAGAGGAGAGAGGAAAGAGACATAGAAGAGAGAGGAGGGAGAAAAGACAGATGAGAAGAAAAAGTGAGCATGTTTATAAAGTGAATGGACAATTATACCCTTCTTAGGAACTTTTGATAGCATCTTTTGTCTTTACATGAAATTAAAAAATGAGCAATAAATTATAACCATTAATCTTGATCAATGAATGGCTAAGATCTAGATTTTTAAGTTTTCTTAACTGAAGAGGGTTTTCAATTTATTCTACCCATATTATATATATATATAGGGTGGGGTTCTTGCACAAAGTGCATTTTTCGTACAAAGTGTGAGAAGTTTATATAGGCATTGTGTTTTAAATTTTAGGCATGATATTTATATTCTTTTGGCATAGTATTATATAGAAAAACACAAAACATAATAATTTAAAACACTAATTAATGTATTCTCGTCTTGCAATCTAAAACACCATGCGAAGAAAGTAACCGGTGTATTTTAAATTTCATGTCTAGAATACATTTGGTTGTGTTTTAAATTGATACGTTTGGTGTTTTTCAATATATAATATAATGCAGAAGGAATTGAAAACATCATAGCCAAAATTTAAGACACAATGACTAAATAGACTTCTCACACTTTGCATGCAAAATGCACTTTGTACCAAAACACACACATATATATATATACACACACACACACACGTGTAGGGAAATGTTAAAATGAGAGGTAGGTTAAGTTGAGAGAACTAAAGAACTCACTTTATAACCACACAATTATTTTATTTTATAATGAATTTGTGGCTGTAAATTAAACCATAATAAAATATTGAATAAAGCATTAATTTAGTTATATGTTTTACATAAATGTAGTCGTTTTTTTACACCGGTGTAAAGACGTCATAAATATTTTTTTTCTTTTTTTTACGGCGGACTTAGCTGTTTTTACATCAGTGTGTAAAAAAATTTTAAATTCACATTTAATGTTTGAGTTCTCACGGTTCTCACAACTCAACTTGATTATCACTAGAAATGAATCGAACCAAATCCTATATAGGTATTGTATGCTTATTTTTATATCTTTTAACTCGGGGTGGAAAACATGTTCTCTTATGAAATTTTGATCTATGAACTGTTTGCTTGTTGATTGTTATGCTTGAACATGATTTTCATAACATGAACTATGACCATTTTGATAAGTTAGTTATTGACCTTTTAAAAATCACAAGAATTGAACACCATAAAGATGTAGTATAAACCTATTTACATGGTTTCAAGTTTGATAACAAAAATCCCAAACGAGTGAATGGATTAGGGTTCTAAAAGAAGTTAAAATTCTGCTGATTGATGAAGGGTAATATATAACCAAAATGGTAATCAACTCCTTGTTTAGAAAATACGTATTGATTATAGAGGAGGAAAGTCGGGAGGATGAGGGAAAGTTTAAGAAATACTCTATTTTATTGGAATGGAATAAAAAATTGGGGGAGGAGGAGAGGGGGGGGGGGGGGGGGTGGAATAAAAGATGGGGACAGGAATAGGAATAGAGGAAATGGAATGAAATAAGTAATGGGTGATTTCTTTCCTCTATGTAACCAAACATGTCTAATTTCATTATTCTTGAATGGTCCATTCCATTCCTTCGTTACCCCATATCAAACACTACCTAAAACTAGAACTACTAAAACATTCTATGCTACACACTTAAACATTGTTAACTAAAAATTGATCGAAGATATTTGGTTTTTTAGATGAAATAATGTCTAAAAAAATTTTAAATCTCCAATTTTGAGTAACGTATTCTACGCATTGTATTTTCAAATATCAAACATCCCATATCATTTTATTAAAGATTTTATTTGGATTGTTAGAGTTAGACCCAAATAAATAGGGTAAAATGCAGTAAGAATGTGTGTATCAAGGGACACACCTACCATTACCTAATTTAAAGCAAATATCTACAACTCATGCAAACTGCAGGCTGGTTCACATTGGATTACATATAAAAGATGCTGAAAGAAATCCAACCCGATACTCAACTTCCTCAGCCGACTGTATGATCAATTGCTGCTTTCCTGCTCTTAACCACTTTTAGTATCTTGTTGGTGTGGTGAACGGCTTTTATTAGGATCTGAAAGTAAATCCCTTCAAGAGCGTATCTTGTACTTGCTTTTAGCCAAATTTAATAGGAAGTCTGTAAATATATGCTCGTATTCTGGCATTTTACCATACCCTGCAAGTGTAACGCCAGAATAGTTTAAGAACTGGATGCAATATATTAAAAGCGCCGCAATTTACCTTTATTTACAAAAACATAATTACCAGGGAAATAATTTATATCGATGACATAAAAGCGATCTTTGGTTCCATGCTCACGAATCATATCCAAGTTAAACAAATGAAGCCCCTGCACCAAACAATGTATAAATTGCCCAGAACATGGTAATAAGACACCATTTTATCAATTTGAAACACTATAAGAAGATATAGCAACATTTAGGAGTATCAATCGAACACAGTTTGACGGGTTGAAATCTAAGCACATCCCATATATTTATTCATGTCAAGGATATCAACCCTAACCTAGACACACTTGAAACCTGAAGGCAACCCATCTAACTCATTTATCTAAATGATTGAAACAGTCTCATAATCGAGCTGTAAACAGATTAAACGAGTTATATGGGTCAATGACATCAAATGGGTTGGATGGGCGGGTTAACCTTATAAAATGTTTTTGTTTTAATTTGTAACGGTTTGATGGGTTGACTTGTTTAATTAAAAGGGTTAAACATGTCAGCGAGAACAACTTATTTATAAACAGGTTAGAAATGACAACCCCAAAATGTTTCGTGTTTCGGGTCATATCAGGAATAAGCAACATACTTTCATTGTTTTTACCAATCAAGTCATGTTATATTTGTATTTCTGATCATTTTCAAAGTTGGTATATTTGTAAAAGAATTAAAATATGTTGCTATTTTGCGAATTTGCTCAAGTTATACATTTTAGTTATTTTCGTTTGATCTGGCCAATTTTTACATTTCAATTTATTTTATAAGAAAGGGAGATCGCAGTCGTAGAATACCAGTCGTCGACGAAGTTCTTTAGCAAGGCGTTCAAGTAATGCTCGTGGAGGAAGCTCTGCAACAAAACACAAGACAAAACAAATCATTATTAACCAAGGGTGATTAGTGCCTTCTCTAAATCTTCAAATTTCAAAAGTATGTAATTACTTACCAGCTATACATGGGTCTAGATCTGCATCATCTGCTGACCGGGGCAGCAGATGAAACCCTTGGAAACCGAAACACACCACCACTTCTTGACAGCTCACGCTTGCTAACATCAGGTAAAGAGAAACGACGAACAACCTTAATTGCATCCCCAACAATGTACACTTTGAACAGAACACCTCCTACAAAACGCCCACATTACCAATAATCACCATTTCAACACATATGAGAACGACATAAACAAGTCATATTGCCTTAATTGCGCTAAATATGGCATTATGTAACTGCCTAAACTTCTTTCTCTCAGTTTATCTGACTTGCAAAACGTACAAGTGCTATTGGGTTCTCTCAACTAAACCTGGTTTTTGCTGAAGACACCCACGTAACCATAATTATAAGAAATAACTCATAATATTAAATACCATGGTTAACAAACTCCTGAAGAACAAGGGGAGGCTCTAGCTTCTCAAGGGAATATTCATCATAAGCCAGTGATAAATCATGTGACTTTGCAACCAAAGGCTTCGCAACTGTAACACGTGTATAAATTAGATTATATTCGGATACATTATAATGCACCAAAATAAAAAAAAATGCAAAACCATAACTCACCAAGAGGAAGCGCTAATCCTGCTTTCTTAACAGCGTCAGAGATGGATGATGGATCTTTTTCTATTACCAGTTGTTTTGGGACACCGACTGTACCTGCATCATGTACTAACCTTTGAGAACAACTTCTTCTGTCACGTAAATAAATGAAGTTCAGTAAAAAAGAATACCATATGCATTAGAAAAATCCAGGTCAGCAACATCCTGAAGCATAGACTGCCTATTGTAAACAAGTTGTATAGCCCCTGGAGGATCAAGCACTGTAACCTCTGGATGTGTTAGACGATAATCCTTCAAAACAAAGATCTCATCTTAGTTCATCCAAAACAAACATCATGTAATAAAATTACATATACATATACATATATATCACTGATCTTGGAAAAAAGAAGATGGTTGACGTGGAATAACCTCTAGAATTTGTTGCCATTCCTTCCCAGACAACTGGGGATGAAAGAAAATATATCATGAATATGATGAGCCATAAGTGAGAAAGAAAGAAATATAAAAAGAATGAAGGATCACCAAGATAGTTGGCATATGTGTTCAGACCAATACGGACGAACTGACCTTATGCAACACAATGTCAAAAGGACCTTGATCTGAAAGAGGTCTTGCTTGATCAATAGCAACAAAAAATATCCCCTTATTCCTGCATCCATCACACCTAAGTTGCAGTCAACGCGGCATAACAGTATAAACTGTAAACAAACCTTATACAAATACTATATCTACATGAATACAATTTGATTAGCTTATGAATGACTTGTCTGTATACGTTCACAACAAATAGTTTCTTGAATTAAACATTTGCTTGCATCTTACGAATACTAGAAACCAATAATTTGTTTTATCTACTTTAAAACCATGTTAAATCAAAACAGAACCACATAAACATGAATATGATATAAGCCAAAATCCAAAACAGACAGAAAAACGTAAACTATTGAATAAGGTTGCTAAACGGATGGCATTTCACGGGTTAATGGGTGCTACCCAACATTGACACAACCATGGCAAACATATGAACCAAAAACAACACAAATACTTACATTCGTATAACAAAAAAGAACTTACATAAAAAAACATTTTAATTTATAACATCTTATATCCATTTCTCTTCCTTATAAATTTTAGCATAAAAAAATGTGTTAAATGGGTCAACCTATAACACGAAGATAACTTGAATTTGGTATAGAGGTAGGTATATGCATATTCCCCATAAAGGAGAGGAATTGAATACGATGATTCTAGAAACCAAAAGAATCCATCCCATCATCCAAAGCAAAATTATATATATATATATATATATGTATATATATATATTCCGAAATGAAAGAATACCATACCTAGCGAGACCTTCAAGTTTAGGTTGCAAAAAGCTCTTGATCTTCTTGGACGTAAGAGCATAGCCCACAACAACAACCTTCCTTGGATACCCTTATATCACTACTCGATTCCATTTCCTCTTCGCTCTCATACCCAATCAACCTCATTCTTCCTAATTCTCTTTTTAATAATATTATATTATATTCTTTAACCACATCAACGATTTTGTTATAATGCAACCAAAACCAGACCCCACTTGAGGAGTTGTTTTTTCATGTAAGGAGATATGTAATGTAGGAACAAAAATCGGGGACTTTGAGAATAAAGAGACAATAATGAGCGATTGGGAACGAAGATAGGAATTATCATTATTATATTGATTGTTTTGCTGTTGTCTATAATATACTCCCTATATATATAGAGAGAGACAGACAAACAACCATACCACGAAGAACCTTCCATTGTCCCACTTGCTATTTTACTTCTATTTGGAACAAAATATTCTTTTTATTTGTACATAAATATCAATCCCGTGTTGACAAAATATTCTATTCTATTTTTTTTAGTTAGACTACACGGTGCCTTAGGTCGGGTACGTACTAATATCCCTAGTCTAAAGTTGAATTACCCTTCAAGCCGAAAAAAATACATGGGGTGATGGTGGCGTAGCCCGTGGGCTCGTAGTGATTCTTAACTTACGTTTTATTTTTTTCATTTGTCATTTACATAAACAAATAAAGTAAATAAAGAAACATTTATATTAAACCACTACATTAAAAATATATATTAGAAGCATAAATGAAAAAATTATAGTACATATTATACTTTTGTCTTATTTGTGCTTTCTTTTCGTCGTATATATGTCGTCACGACCTTCGAGGTGATTGATTTTCATTGTGAAGAATTTCATAACCCCTCACGTTTTTTAACTGCTTATTTTTCCTATTTTTTGAATATCATTGAGCGTACCCCAATGTCTGTCACACCCCGACAACGCACAGCGGAAAGCAAGTCATGAGGTAACGGAA
>JAUTDX010004112.1:0-68583 GCA_030844895.1 Ambrosia x helenae
GGTTTTGTTGCAATTGAAGTTATTGAAACCTTTTGGGAGACATTTGGAACAACCCACTCGGCGTAGCTTCGTTACATAAGCAACTATGTTCATAGACATTGGTGGAATATATTTTGGACGGTGTTGCTTTTTGGATACTACAAGACTTCTAGCAACTTGTTGGTCCTCTTCCTCACTATCATCAGTTGGATCTGGACTATAATCTACATCCACCGCATGAGTGTTCTACTTCACTGTTTTTTTCTTTTCGTTTTCTGACTTTCTACCAAACTTGTAAAAGAGTTTACAGTCTTTTTAACTCAAGTTCTTGTCGTATTTTTTTGGTTCTCTCCTGAATTCCTCAATTGTCTAGATTTCAAATGCTCATTACCTTCTCTTGTTAAGATTTCATTTTTCTTGTTTTTGTTTTGTTTTCGTTTGCCGTCGGTCCTTGCGTTTTACTGGTATGGTGACTTTAAGGTTCATAATCTCCATGGTCTTCAACATTGTTTTCAAAAGGCTCGCTAAAGTCCATAGAAGAGATACGTATCCCATTGTTCGTATCTATACTGTCAGATGTCGGCGGCGTACGACTATGTGTCGGTGGTGGTACTACAATGCAACGACGGAGACTGAGAACCGTCCTAGCCCCTAGGGTATCCCTTCGATCAGTGGAGATTGAGCGAGACGTCAAGTTCTGTCTTCCCTTCTATGACCAGAATTAGGTTGAGTATTGTGGTTGATATTGAGTAAGAGCTTAAGAGGAAAATAAAAAGTTTTACCAAGACAAAGTAATGAGCATTTGAAATCTAGACAATTGAGGATTCATAAGAACCAAAAAATACTACACGAACTTGGAGTTAAAAAGAATGTAAACTTTTTTACAAGTTTGGTAGAAAGTTTGAAAATGAAGAAAAAACAGTGAAGCAGAACACTCATGCAGTGGATGTAGACTATAGTCCGGATCCAAGTGATGATAGTGAGGAAGATGACCAACAAGTTGCTAGAATTCTTGTAATATCCAAAAAGCAACACCGTCCAAATATATTCCACCAATGTCTATGAACAAAGTTGCTAATCTAACAAGCTACGTCGAGTGGTTGCTCCAAATGTCTCCCAAAAGGTTCCATTAACTTCAAATGCAACAAAACCGAATAAAAAACAACCAATAGTTACCATGTGTAATAATCAAAGGTAATAAAAGAGGAGCAAAAGAGAAGGATGTTCTTGTTGAGGATGATGAAATATTCCAATGTAACAGAGTGGATATGGAAGTAAATGATGTCGATCAAGATGACAAATATGAAGACATGGACGATACGATACATACAAATATACAAAACTTGGTACCAGAGCTTAGGTCATAACCACAGGAAGGGTGGTCGGCCACGCCGCCTCCCCACCACCACCACCCAAATAACAACGCACGATCTTCTTCTTCCCTCAATACCACTGCCTGTCACCACCAAACAACACCATCTCTTTCACAAAAAACCCCACCACCCACAGCCACAAACCAAACCTGTTTCAATCGCATCAAAGTCGTCACGGTCTTCTTCTTCCCTCAGTACCACTGCCTGTCACCACCAAACAACACCACCTCTTTCACAAAAAAACCCCACCACCCACAGCCACAAACCTAAACCTGTTTCAATCGCCGCAAACCCAAAGCCCTACGAAATACAAAACCCTAGACTTGGCTGCATCAAAGTCGTCACTGCTACAAACAAGCAGTCGCTTGTCATAACAAAACCCTAAGTCACTATCATCACCATACAACGGTGGTCGTTTTTCCGGCATCTAACACTTCAAAAGAGGTGAGGATTAACTTCAAGATGAAACCAATAAATGAAAGAAATGGATGATGTGGTTGTTGGTTAAGTGGATAAGAAAACACAAAAAGGTGAGGTGTGCGACTGGTAATAGGCTTTCAAGAAGGTGTTGGCTAGATCTTTTCTCAAATGCAACATACTTATCTTGAAAGTAAAAGAACACAATAATGCAGGGGACCGGCGAAAGCAAGGTGAAAAGAAAAAAAAGATCTATCTTTTAAGTTTTTATGTTTATGTTTTAGATTTCAAACAAAGTCGCTCCCGCGCTTCGTTTGCGGGGGAGTATTAAACATAATTAATATTAGGATATAGCTTAGGGACTAGTATTGTAATATGTCATCTATATAATCGCATCTTTGGTGTAACACTAATCATAGCAATCTAATATAATATTCCAAGGTTTAACTAACTGTTTGGTTCACATAGTTTTTGTATAATGAACTGGAATTTGTCAAAGGAACACATATAACAAAACAGTTTAAACCTTGAATTCCAATTCGAACAAATTCTTTGAACCAAACAGGCCAGCCTACTTCGCTCTAAAAAAATGTGTAAAAGTTTACTTACAGTTTGTGTTCCTCTGCAACACCGCCATAAACGATGCAAGACTTGACACCGGGTTCATCTAAAAGCCCTTTCAATCTTACAAAGTGTTTCTTGTTTATAATTTGTGGCCATGCTATTAGTGTCCTTTGGATTGTATCCAAATGATTCATTGATGTATTTTTTCAATAGTTCCACCTTAAAATATCCATACTGTTATCTACTGATAAATGTTATAATAAGCTAATATCAATATGAAATTTGATATTATTTTGTTACCAAAGTTGATGCGAATTCCTTTGGTGTGAGAATGTAATCGATTCCAATACAAGCCTGTCCGGCACACACTCCAAATTTAGCCCAAATAATTCTTTTCACCGCGATCTGTTATGAGAAATAAACATAAATTTAAATGCGTATTATTATAAGATGGTTGATAGAGTGACTCATGTCCAGGAAATTCGTCAGAGGAGCAAAAAATTACACTAATATAAGTGGGTGGGTTAAGGGTCAAAACAAGACGGTCATAATGGGTCAACTATATACAGAAATAAAATTCAAACTACCTTTCTGTCCCAAGAACTAGAGATGAAATCAACAACAGCAGGGCATTTACCACCCAACTCCAGAGTGACAGGTGTCAGATTTCTTGCAGCAGCTGTCATGACAGCCTGGCCCACTCGTGCACCACCTATCAAACATCATTCTCATGATTATAAGCTAATTACAAAACTCTCAAATGTGTACAGGGTGGGGAAAAGTCAAAACCTGTGAAGAAAATCTTGTCAAATCTATGTCGAAGAAGATTTTCATCGACAAGGGGACCACCTACGACAACTCTAATCGCGGTGTTATCAAGGTAATTGTGTATGGTGTCAGCGAGAACTGAGGAACACGTTGGAGCTAGCTCTGAAGGCTTTAGGATAACTACATTTCCTGCTGCTATTGCGCCGATAATTGGTTCAAACGATAACCCTGTATTTGTATTTTAACTTAGTTTTAAACAAGAAAAATATAAATTACAATCATGAACCAGAAAACATGTATTAAGAATTTGAGATGATAATTTATAGAGTACAATGTGTCATGTTGCTATTTAAAGGTCCATGCAGGAAACATGTCCATGCATGTACCTTGATTACAGGGTTTATTATGTAAAGTGGAAGGTACCAATGGAAAGTTCCAAGATGATATGATGAGTACAACACCAAGGGGCTCCTGAAACCAACTTTCCAGAGCTTGGAAATGAGGCTAGTGGCAATTTAGCCTGTCAACAATGAATTTACCATTTTACCCTAACACATGTTTACTAAAGACATTTCAAAACGAAAAAAAAATTGATGGAAATTTACCCTTTTGCTAGACATCCATTTCTTTAAGTTCCCAAGTGCATAATTTGCAGATTTTGGCCACTGTTCCAATCTACAAAATTTCAAATCCATAAAAGATACCGTTAAAATAACTTACAATAACACACACAAACACATACGATATATGTGTGTATACATACGTACATATGCATGTACAGTTTTGAGTTTCAGTGACCGGTGTAGATGAAACTTAAAGTACCCCTATTCTAGGTTCAGTGTAGTAGGCAAGCATGTTTCTGGTAGACCCATTAGAGTTTGACCCGCCTATCCTCTGTAAAAAGGACTAATCTACTCTCACTTGCTTTCTCTATTGGCAGATGCTATATGCTTTATGCATGCACGTTAATACTCACACACACGATACTGTTTAGCGTTTGTATAGATGACTGACTTGACCGTCATAGTGGTCTCAACCAGCATGCGCAACATTCTAATGATGTGTTAGAAACAATAACAAATTAATTTACATGATTACCTCATCTCTGTAGGCTTCCACTTGATGTTTCCCAAATCTTGATGAAGAGCCTTAAAGATATCACTTTCTCTCTCCTTGAGGAGAGAGAGTATCCCTTTTAGTTGTGCCCTCCTCCATGATGCTTCTCTGTCTTTCCACTATTGAAAACCTCCCTCAATTCCTCAATTCTCCTTCAAAATCATCCGAAGTACCTTCCATTGTTGCTTGTATGTGTGCTTGACACCAAATTCTCAGAATCAAAAGGGGTTTCATATATCAGACCCAAGGTTGTAATTTGGCTTGCCTATGTAGCAGTACATGGGGTGTTTATGATTGGCCCATAATTAGGTATCATAAATATACTCACCCTGTAGGCTGTGCCTAATTTCTTACCTAGGATTTATGAGTCTCATGATTCTTAAAAGACATCATGTGGGATATTCCATGACATGTCAAGATCCCAAACTTCTTGTTAATTAGATCTTTAGAATTATAATAATAATTTAGGTCATTCTTTAAAGATATAATTACTATTTTAAATTATTCCATCACATCAAAAAGAATGCATACAGTTTATACATCTACACCAAAATATAATCTGGATCTAAACTAATCTCACATCATAACCGAATTCCTCAAACAATCCTCAGGTTTTGGCTTAATCTTGACGGGTTTGCCAAGCTTAGATTTATCTTCCAATTTTGCAATTTCACGGGCCTTTTCACAAACAGGAAACCCGTTATCGTCCCATGATTCCAAGATCACACCTGACCCCACACAAACCTGTTCTTCGTAGAATGCTGCAAATTGGCCTGCCGCCAGACCCTGATCATCTTCAGGCAATTGAACAGTGCCAATTTCGGTTCCGTTTTCAGTAAGTTCCAAATGCAAAGTGCAGTTGTAGAAATCAGGACCATGGCGAACCTGTTAAATATATTTTTATTAACAAATTTATGTAGTATTCGTTGTTGAGCGTTGAATTCTTTTTTTGCTTTTTTTTGGGTTAAATTTAAAGATTCGATGTAAAACAGTTCAGTCAGAAGGGGGTCAAAGTCAAAGTGTCAAACGGTATAATCATGATAAACTGTCAAATAGGTAATATATAAATAATTAGCTTTAAAGAAAACAGATCAAATGAGTTGACTGCTTATGACCTTCTAAATAGCTTTTACTTAAAAAATCATCATTAGTTATTTATAAAATATAAAGAATGGGCAAAAAGTATTGTAGGGTCAACCAAACCCCGTTATTCAACTCATTAAATCATTCAACTTTCAAATAGTACCATCAAGCTTTCTGGTATGTTATTCGCTTATTCAAGTTACCTTGCATTTCAACTGGTTGAGGTTGCGCGGAGGAGATCCACTAATCCATCTAAAGGATCCAACATGAAACGAACGTCTTCTTTTGTCAACAGAATAATAGTTTCTTGATACAAAAACCACATTATTTTCAACATCTTTCTCAACAACATACCTGCATAATTTACATTGCAGCATTTAGTCATTAATCATTAAGTTCCATATAATAACTGATAAGCATGTGCAGTGGTGAAATTTTAGACATTACCACGGGCCCACCAGCAAGTTTCAAACCTTGGCGTTGACCAATTGTGTAAAACCAAAAGCCTCTATGGGATCCTAAGAAATCCCCTGTTTCAGCTTCCAATATTATACCTTCTTTTTCCCCATATGTCTTCCCACAAATTCACTGAATTTAATCTGCATTTGAAATAATCTCTTTTAAAGTAATTAAGCAAATCACCTCTAGTGGTATTTGGCATAGTAACCATATATTTTAGAAGAAAATCAATAAAAAAAAAAAGGAACAAGTTTTGTAGGCCAGACATACCTTCCCAAGGAAGCATATTCCCTGTGAATCCTTTCTATCTTGATTAGGCAAATCGAATTTTCTGGCAAGCTGCGAACTTCATTCTGATAAATGATAATTAATATTGAGGGTAATATATCATCACTACATTTCCCATACATACACATTCATGTACATATACATTAGCCAGTGCTTTTATTGTATAGCAGATTTACCTTTGGAATACATCCAAGGGGAAGCACAAGTCTTTTAAGTTGAGCTTGTGACAAATATGAAAGAAGTAGGTCTGATCCTCAGCTGGAAAATAATTAAAACCAAACTATAACAGAAACTGAGACACATGCAAATGCATGATTTATGAAATTTTAGGCAAGTTAAAAGGTACAGGTCGCAAAATGAGCAAGTTGGGTAACTCGTAACTGATCAAAATGGATAATTAAAGTATGCATCTGGTGATCTGGTTAATTTGGCCTACCCACGAACATTCAATTTGTGAATAATTAACGCGTTAAAGGTTACAGATTAATATTCAAAGATCTTTATTTTAACCAAAGTGACTCAGAAAAATGCACTTCAACACCTTTTGGACTTTTGACCCATTTGACCAGTTATAGATATAGCATAACCCAAATTGACCATTTTTACTAAATGGTTTCAAATTGCCACCAATAATGAAAGGGTAAAACAGATAACAAGTGTATCTTTACCATATCCTTTGAGAGTTCCAGAAATGAAAGCGCGTTGTTTTCATTTGTATCAGTGTGAACAACCTTTGCATAATGTCCAGAAGCAACATAATCAAAATCCATTTTACTTATGGCATCCATAAATGCACCTAAAATTAGAAGTGAAATTTAAGGAAAATGTCAACACTTTTGTAGCAAATCAAGCAAGCATGATTACCAAAATTACACACCAAATTTGATTCTTGTGTTGCAAAGAACATCCGGGTTAGGGGTTCGGCCACATTTATACTCTTCAATAAGGTAAGATACCTGAAACATTAAGCAATAAGTACATTGGTTACACAGCTAGCTAAGAGGGTCACTACAACAAAGAACTCTAATCTTTTTACATTTAAGAAAATAACAATGCAATCAACCTTTGAAGATTATCATCCTTTTTAATGGAATGTAGATAGTTTTTGAAGAATTAAAATTTTATGATTGGATCTGGTTGTTTGTCATTTTGATAGTTCATTTGTTCTCAACATAGTAGTTCATGAGAACATGATTTTTCAACTGTATATTTGTATGTTATTGTTTCCAACTTTATTTCAGCAAAAAATATATCATTTAGATCGTAGAATTTTGTGAATAGAAAACAGTAGAGGTGGTACTATGTGCAGATTGGGTAATGGGTTAAAAGTTAAAACGGTGATTAGTTGAAATAAAACATAACCCAACCCGGCCCATTAAACACCAGAAATATCCAATTATTTAGTAAGACAATAATACAACACTAGACTATGCTATGATGAATGTGAAAAAGATGCATCAAGAGTAACGTTACGTACCACTTTGTCCCAATATTCATCTGTCAAATGTACAACTTCCAGGGGTACATCAACCTGAAGCAATTTGTAAAAGTTAATTGATACATGTCCCTCTTTAACGATTCACACAATTCATGATCAAGGACTTCAATTCTTAAAGCTGAAAAATCGTTTTGGGCCTTCTGAACCAATTAAGACCTAACTGAAACACGATGACGAATTGATTTCAATAACATACACAAAACGAAGAGATTAACCTGATTGCAAACAGCTTTTGCATACTTCAAATCGTCTTCCCAGGGACATTGGGACCAAAAGTTTTCAAAATCTTCCTATAAAAAAAATTTCAATATCAGAACTAGTTGAGCAATTAGGTAAGAACATACATAAGTAAGACATACTTTAAAAAAAACCATGAGGCACGAGGCGCGCACTTCACACGTACACAAGGCGTTGCTCTATGCACAACTAAATAAGTTTTATTAACAACCAGAAGGTGCATCTTTGACGTTTGCTGTACATATCAACCCTTTTATCAAGCAAACCTTTCCTAATATATCAGTCTCCTCCTACAAACCCTAATTTGACCAACTATGACCCGGAAGTACACGAGGCTCCGCCTAAAAGCGCAATCCGCACGCCTTTTTACACCGACTGTAAGGGACTAATCATACATGGAGATGGAGATGGAGATTTTCATTTTTTGTAATTTATTTTCACTTACTAAAGATTAACAAAGGAGTGACAAAATGAATACACACATATCAAATCAAATCATATCATATACAAATACAAATACAATCAATAAGAGGTTTCAAAATTTCAAATGCAGCAAATAGTCTAGCTCTCACTTAAATAGGGCTGGCATAACAGGTTAAGACACAAACACGAAACATGTAAACACGACACGAAATCTAATCGTGTCATTTTTTTCAAATACAAACACGAACGTGTGTATAATAGGTTAACACGATAAGACACGATAAGGAACACCTAGTAAAACAGGTTAACACCACAAGAAACGATAAGACATGATAAGACCTGTTAAGACACGAACACGATAAGGCACAAACACGAAATAGGTAAACACGAACACGACACGAAAATAAACAGGTCGTAACGTGTCGACTGTTATAGACACGAAACCTGTTAAAATAATGTATTTTTCGTCTCAGGTTATCGTGTTCGTGTCTAAATTGCCAGCACTACACTTAAAACAGGTCTAATTGAGTTAAACACGTTAGAAAAAACAAAACTAGGGCTACGTTCAATAAACACACACACACACCTGAAACCAAATCTTAAGATAAAAAGCAGTGCAGGAGTGACCAGCAGCATGAAGCAGACGAAGCCCGACGCTGCTATCAACGCCGCCACTAAGAAGAACCGCTATTTTAAGCGAACGGTTGCTGTTAGGCATTGAACAGGATAAATAACTGCTGTCAATATCAAACAGTTGATTGGTTGATGTTTGGTGAAGTGTTGTAGAGGATAGGGATAGGGATGGAGAAGGAGAAGGAGGTGTGGTTACGGATAATAATGGTTTGGTTACTCGATGATAAGTTTGTGGAAGAATAAACCGAAAGATGTTAGAGAGAGGTTGAGGATGGAGCTTTGTGGTGGGTGTAACAGAGTAGCCATTGTTGTTCTCAGCATTGTTTCATCGAGGTTTTGCTCCGTCGATGATGACTGTTGTCCGGAAACTATTTATTTTGGGTTGTTTACAACTAGTATTTTGACCGTACAACTAGTATTTTGACCCGTGTCAGTAGCTGCGTTAGAAACTTAAAATAACTTGAATTTATCCTGCTAAGGGTATGTTTGGCAAGGAGCTTTTAAGAGCTTTTAGGAGCTTCAAGCTTCAAGCTTTTAAGAAAAAGCTCCTACTCAATAAAAAGCCTTGTTTGGTTGAAGGAGCTGGAAGCTTTTAGGTTAGAGAAAAAGCTCTATAGTGAAAAGCTACTAGTACTAGCTTTTAAGAAAAAGCTCTACTAGCTACAAGCTTTTAATTAGTAAATGACACAAGTACCCATTCTATTTTAAAAATAAAATAAAAACCTTCCATATAAGCTTTTAATTATGTTCATTTTGGTCATTTTATACATTTTATTAAAAGCTCCAGCTACTCTTCCAAACACCAAAATATATTTAAAAAGCTTCCAGCTACCAGCTTCCAGCTATCAGCTTGCAGCTACCAGCTTGCAGCTTCCAGCTACCAGCCTCCAGCTAGTTTTGCCAAACATGCCCTAAAAGTGTTTGACCTGGCTTGTTTCTTGTTTCTGAACAGAATTCACATCACAACGTACGCTGATAGAAGACGGACATAATATAAAAATAAGCATGAAAACAGAATCTATTTGACCTGACTCATTGCCGAGAGAGTCAAAATAAGCACGTAAAACTCGAGAGAGTCGAAATGATTTTACAAAATTTTTAGAAAGTTGAGTGATTGTAAGTGTCAATAATGAAAGTTTAGTTAAATAAAAAGGAAAAACACATTGTAGATTAAAAAAATAAAACATCTAAACCAATCAAACGAGGATTTGTGGACCAATGGTTGCTTAGCACTATTGCTAAGCAACCGTAAATATTATATATGTAATTTGATCCGTGAAATTTAATTTGTTAATTTTTTAAATCTATTGAGAATTTTCAAACTTATAGCTATACGTGACGGGGTTATATTTCTTTAGGTACATATGTGACGTCCCCGATTGCCCCGAGATAAGCCAGCTCATCAAACTCTTGATTTAAGTCATGGGGTTTGTGCTATTGTGGACTCATCGGGAGATGGCAACAACTTTTGACGAGTGGTAATTTTGTAGGACAGACACGACTAGACACGTTCATTGTCTTATTCTGCTGAGGTTGTCCTTGATTAAGTCTCAGACTAGCCAATAAACCCAAATGTTCAAATACAACCCAAACAAAAAGCGACCTTTGAACATTTGGCATGTGACATATAGGTACCAAACCATAATTGAAAACAGAAACGTTAACCGGAAAAATTAACAGGAAACCGATCATACCGATTGGTTATGGTTAAGTGAATATGATTAACCAACCATATAGTTATGGTTAATGTGTCTTCATTAAACGACTTTAATGTTCGAACATTGCATTTTTACTTGAGGCGTGACCCGTTATGTTACTAAATTATTGCTTGTTTACATCAATTTTAAAGATACATTCGACAATTTGTTGCAACAAATTGATTAAGTTGGCGAGGAACGAATTAAAAAGATTTTGTTGCTTTTTTCATATTCCTTCTGTTAGACTGATCGGAGTGGGCGTGGAAAGGCAGGCGGGAAAGGCTTTCACGGGCGGGAACACCGCCCCAGTTGGGCGTGGAAAGGGTCGGGAAGGGGTTGGGCGTGCGGAGATGTAGTGGACACGTGGCAGGTTTTGGTTGGCTCTTTTTTTTTTAAATTTAACACACACGTTAATAATAATAATAATAATAATAATAATACTCCCCCCCCCCCCCCTCCACCCTCTTCCACCCACTTCCACTCCTCACAATTTTCATCTTTCGCATGTAGGTCTCACAAGTACCACATGACGTTTCATCCCCTCTTTCCCCCCTCCACTCCTTATAGTCCAAACATATAGGAGGCAAACAACTTTCACAGGTTTGTTATCCTTAAACTAATCGGATGGATTAGCATGTAGGGTTGGGTTATTTCTACAAAGGCTACAAAAAATGAGAAGTGTGAGAAGCCACTAGAAAATGACATGTGTCAAATGATTAAACAAATGTGAGGGGTAATTTGGTCAAAAGAATATGCACATGCAAGTCACATGCCATTTCCACCTTCATTTTTAAATGTCCGTAACTTTTTTATACGTCATTGTTTTTTTAAAAAAATTATACCATAAAATCGAGCGTCTTTTTATCTTTAATATGAGTACCATATTGTTATACTTTCGAAAAAAAAGTCAAAAACTCATTTGCGTAAGACACAATGGAGTGTAAAACACAATGAGCACCAATTAAATATAGTGTATAAAACATAATCAACAATCTAATAAAACACAATGGACGACATACCAAAGACACAATTAATAGAAGACTAAAACACAATGAATACTTTTGAAAAAAAAACGTTGAAAACCCAGTTGCGTAAGACACAATGGACGACATACTAAAGACACAATAAACAGAAGACTAAAACACAATGAATACTTTCGAAATTAAAGTCAGAAACCCAGTTGTGTAAAACACAATGGATGACATAATAAGGACACAATGAATAGAAGATTAAAACATAATGAATACTTTTTTAAAAAAATTTGAAAACCCAGTTGTGTAAGACACAATGGAGATAACGTAAAACACAATGAGTACCAATTAAATATGCAATGAACAATAGGGTATAAAACACAATGAACAATCTAATAAAACACAATGGACGACATACTAAAGACACAATGAACAGAAGACTAAAACACAATGAATAATAGACTTGAACACAATGAACAAAATAATAAAACACAATGTACACCTAAATACAAAAATCATTTGCGTAAAAACACAATGAAAAGCATACTAAAAACACAATGGACAAAGTTAAATCATGTGTAGACTAAAAAAACATAAATAACGTATTTATAAAGCACACGTGCATACTATAACACAATGAACAAGAAGAAGACACAACGGAGAAGAAAACCCATTTAACACGATTTTTTTTTCAATTTTAATGTAGCAATGTGGTACTCATATTATAGATAAAAAAACGCTCGTTAATATGGTGAAATTTTTTTGAAAAAAAAAAATATCGTGTGAAAAAGTTATAGACGTTTTAAAATGATGGGGGGAAATGACACGTGCATTGCATGTGGAGAGAGAAAGTAAACAAATGTGGTTTTCCTTTTATGCCCTTTCTCTAATTTATTATTTTTTTTTTTTCAAACAAACTAATCTCAACCCTTCAAATATATGATCAATGGATCACAATCCTTCTCACCCTTCCTAAAAAAATGTCTTGTGTATTTAATCCTAACCCTTAGCATGTATATAAACTTGTGATAAAAAAATCTTTCTTTTGAGCTTAAATTGAAAAACATCGTAAATTGAGCGATACACATCAAATTATACACGTTTTACGTATCAAAATACATCACATTTTATCGATGTTTCTTGAAATATATTAGAAATAAGTTTATTTTGGTTTATTTTTTAGGGTCAACTTATTCTACACAGTGTAACAAAAATAAGAAGGGTGAGAAGAATACAAAAAACATAATAGATCATGAAATACGAAACAATGAGCCACAAAATATAACATAGTGCCAAAAAAATATAGCACAATGCTGGAAAAAAAAGACACAATGAATTGAAAAAATGACACAGTGATAAAAAAAAAGACACAATGGTACATAAAAGACACAATGATATAACACATATTCTAAAAACTAGAAGCTAAAACCCCAAAAAACGAAAGCCTAAAATTAATGTTGTAGGGTTTGATAAAACGGTTCCAATGCCGCTTGAATGAGTTCAATCAGAGTTCGTTTGATACCCTTCCTACGATTTCCTATTTTTCTTTCACTGTGTATTTGATCCTAACCCTTATTTTTTATTTCAAGACAAATCGGGCCTAAAATGAACAAATAGAGCAAAACCAAGCGAAAAATGAGATTATGGATAACAAGAGGGCGAGACACGTGCCCGTGCTTCCCAAGGGGTATGTCACATGACACTAGGTGAGACATTCACAACCCTTGATTTCCTTCCAAAAGTATTTATATCGGGTGCATGACAAATGCACTTCCCCCACAATTTTTAAAATGTTAGTAACTTTTATATACGATACTTAAAAAAATTACACCAAATTAACGAACGTTTTATTGTTTTTCCAATGAGCACCATAGTGCCATACAAAAAAAAATAGTGGATTTTTGTTAATGCAGTAAAAAACACAATGTGTTCACATAATTCATTATACATGTCTAGGCATGTCATTAATCATGCTTTTGGAAGGAAATAAAGGGTTGTGAATGCCTCACCTACTGTCAACCATACGATATTTGTATCGCACTCAAGATTTATCTATATTGTTTTTACTTTTTATAAACTGACACTATATCACTATTGTACCACATTGTATGGTCATTGTAGTGTACCACTGCAATGCGCGGATAAATGCATAGTTTTTTTTAGGATGAGCTCGGGACTGTATCGGTACCAACTGATACCGAAATCTCATAAAACCCAATACCGATACCGAAAACATACGGTACAATACGGTACCGGTATGGTATTGGTAATTGACCTTAAAATATCGATACCATACCGATCCCGTACCGATACCGATAATACCGAAATCGAAACCTCTAAATGTGAGTACCGATACCGATACCAAACTCCCTCGGTTCGGTACGGGATCGGAATCGGGACGGGACGGGACGGAATCGGTATTCGGCTCTATTTGCTCATCCCTAGTTTCTTTTATTTTTTAACAAATTCAATCTTATTTTTAGCTTCTTGTCGTTTAATCAAAACTACCTAGGGAATACGTTATTCATAGTGAACTTGTTACCAAAATTTCACAGACAACTCACATTTTTGTCTAATTGTCTTCATTTCCAAATTTTTGTAAGTATCCTAACTCAGTTTTGTCCTATATCTTATTCCACCTCTTAAAATATTTAGACAAACACAACGTTTTATATCTATTAATATAATCAAATTCATGACATAAAAAGGGGTAATTTATTGTTTGATTGATAAATTAGTTGTTTCATTAAAATTTAATACCCAAGTTATTCAGTGATGACATTTTTTGAGGGATTTATTTTGAAACTAGTGAAATTCGTACGTGCGTTACATCATGAATTATGTTAGTATCGATTCGGTTCATTACGACATCAATACACTTTTTCCACGTGTAACCAAAAGAGAAAACCTTAAAATTAAAGTCGTGATAGCCAAAAAGGATATCGACACATGTTTTCTATTAATTAAAAACCATAAAAACAAATATTAGTAACGGGTCTGAGAACACAAATACCACAGTAAACCAAATCTATACTTGCCGAATTTCGAGAGTCAATAAATATTATATATATAGATAATATATTGACTCTCGAAATTCGGCAGGTATAGATTTGATCCTATACACGTACAATTAGAAAAATAAGCTATATGATTTATCGATTGTTGATCCTATACAGATTTTCTTTTCCTGAAAAATGACATATTCTTTTTACAGTACACACATTTTATCACTTCGGATTAGATTTGTCCATCCCGCTCCCGGGATATAATCTAGTTTTACATAAATGTAAATGGATTTCAAAAGAAAAAAAAAAACCAAAGAGTTTTTTTTTTTTTTTTTTTTTTTTTTTTTAATATTAAGCAAGTAATTTGAGGCAGATAATTATTCCTCCAATAAGAAAAAAAACCCCACCAAACGCTCGTCAAACACCTCCTCCACCCCCCATATATATTCCCATAAACACACACCAACGCGCCTATACACCCACGCGTTACCACGGCGCGTATGACACTCGCCGTCGTCCAACCACCACCACCATGCCAGGCTCCACATCCACATCCACCACCCACCGCCCCGAAACCCTAATCCACCGCCTCCGTTCCGCCGCCGCAGACGCCGCCGAACCTAAATTAAAAGTCCTCAGAGACCTCAAAAACCAAATTATCGGTAACCGAACCAAAAAACTATCCTACATCAAACTAGGCGCTGTTCCGTACGTTGTTAATATTCTTTCATCAGCTTCGGGTTCAGGTTCGGGTTCGTATGATTGTATTATTGTTCAGTGTGCTGCTACGATTGGAAGCTTTGCGTGTGGTGTTGATTCTGGTGTTAAGGCTGTTTTAGATGCTGGAGCGTTTGTTCACCTTGTGAATCTTCTATCACATTCGAATGAAAAGGTATATGTAATGTGTGGTTGTGAGTTTTTGTTGTTGTTATGATGGAAATTGATGTAACTAATCGGTTAGGGTTAGTTATGTGATTTGATTGGTTCTGATGTGTGGATTGTTATGATGTATATGCAGTTAGAGCCTTTGTTCTGTATAAGATTGTTTTTGTAGGTACCAACTATATAGCGAAGCATGAGCGCTTCGCTATGCTTTTTGCTATGGTGGCGCTATGCTCGCTATTAACAATTATGGTTTTAAATCTGTGATGAAATGTATGTGTGTGGTTATGTGATTTGATGGGTTTGATTGGTTGGGATTTGTGGATTGTAGATGTTATGTTGATTGATGATACGTTTGGCAGGTGGTTTAAGGGGAATAGTTTGAACTTTGAAGATTGTTAAGATGTATAATTAATTGTATATGCTGTTAGAGCCTTTGTAGTTTGCTTCATAGAAGATGGTTAACTTTGCTGATAAATATAAGTTTTGTATCATTGTAGTGCTAGGAATTAATGTAGCTAACCAGTTAGGGTTAGGTTAGCCTTTACAGGATGTGGTTTTATGACTGACATTACGGGCAGTTTAGTTTTAGAATATAAGAGGAGTTCTCTATGTACTTCTGTAACATGATAAGTTTTCTTGGATATGATTTGTGGATTATACATGCTATGCTGATTGATAATAAGTTTGATAGGTGATTTAGGGCCAGCAGTATGAAGATTGTTAGGATGTATGTGCAGTTAGAGCCTTTGCAGTTTGCTCCATAAAAGATTATTAACTTTGCTGATAGATGAAGCTTTTATATCGTTGTTGATCCTAGAGATAAAATACACGGCAATGCTAATCGCGGTTTCTTAGTTTTGTATAACTGCATTACCACCTTCTTTTTATCTTTCTTGTGCTGATTGTGGGCTGTGAATGTGTAAACCTTTGGCGCCTATTGCCTAATGAAATATATTGAATTCTACCCTAACATAAGCTACTTCTGTTGGTACTTAATATTACACAAGAGTTAGCGCTCGTTGATTTATAATAGTTACGCAGAGATCTACATCAAGTTTCTATTTTCCTACCCAATACGTATAACCTGTTGATTTTGTATCTACTTGGGCCATGATTGCAAATTGGTCCCATTGTGTTTAGAAAGTTAAGTTACATGAGATAAAACTGAGTTTATTTTGGGGTGGGATACATTTTGGGCTTAATTAGGTTTTTCAATTGGTCTAATGATTACACTGCCTTAACGTTGATATAATTTACCAGTAAGATAAACTCAACCGATCCCACATCCACCAATTAGTCTTGCTTAATATTTTTGGATTGTTTGTTAGTTAATACATTGATTAGTTACTAATAATGAAATCTGTTCTGAATTCAAAATTTAGGTACATCTTTTGTTTTTTACTTATCTATCATCACAAATCCAACAATATAGGATATATCTTATGGGGAGAGCTAATGTACAAGGCCTTCTTATTGTACAAAGCGTATGAAGGACCAATTCAAAATTACGCACGACCAATTCAAAATTACGCATGGTTTTTGCAGCGGAGAGCATACACTTTGATTGATATAGCTATCCAATGTTTCCCCAAATCAAACATACCCTCTTCACTTTCGAAACAAATAACAGCTTATTGACATTCTAAACCTAACAAAATAGAGAAATAATCCATCAAATTTTTGAACTGTAAACGTAGCTTACCAGTTACCACTGACATATAGCTTCATGAAGGATGTGAAGCTCATAGCAGTCTTCTGCGGCTGTGAGGGAGATGCACGTGCTGTCATGCAAAAATTTGAAGGTGATTTTTGTGTTTAGATGATGAAATTGATAACCTAAAATTGATTACCTAGAAGATGAAGCTGAGTACAGACAACCACGATTAACCGGTGTACGGCAAAAGAATGGAGATATTGATTCGGCATAATTACGCACCCTACCTTAGCGCACCTTGTATCTTGATAATTACACACCTTGTATTCATAATTACGCATGCTCCAGGATCCTTTGTACGCTTTGTACGTTAAGGGTCCTTTGTATCTTAAACTTTCTCTAATCTATTTTTTTTTGTATAATTTTTTTTATAAGTTTATGATTGACCATTCCATTTGTAACTAGAACTAAAACAGATATAGCATGCATATATTCATACTTGATACATTCATGATTCACCTTAGTCAAGGCATACTTAAGAGTTAGAATTTATCGTGCAGGTTGTAGATGCAGGTGCTCGTGCCCTTAAAATGATATATCAGTCAAAAGTGGCACCCAAGTACGACTTTTTCCAAGACAAAAACATGGAATTTCTTATATCTTTGTTAGATAAAAATAATGAAAATTTAACTGCACTTGGTGCCAGTATCATAACACATTCTTGTGAAACAAATGATGAGCAGAAGATACTGGGTGATGCTGGAACAATAAAAAGGCTTATCAACCTCCTCGAAGGCACTACAAGCCAAAGAGATGCCAGCTTAGAGGCATTTGCTACAATAATCAAAGAAAACCCACAAGTCATTTCCGAGTATGTGGGACCCGAAAATGGTAGAACATGGGGTACTTTAATAGAGTTGACAAAAGATAAGAATTCAAGAACAAGATTGCTTGCATGTACATGCTTAATTTTGATTAAAAATGCTGCTCCATCTTATCTTCAGTCGGTGGGAATCAGAACCAAATTGATATTAATATTACTTGAACTTATTGATGATTCTGGTCAAGTGGGAGATGAAGCATTGTTTACTTTATCTAGTTTCATAGCAGATGAAGAGACTCTACAAAAATCGGCTTTTGAGGCGAATACAATTGACAAACTTTGTGACCACATGCAAAAGGAATTATTACAATCCAAACGCCTTGAGGGAATGTTAATGATACTTGCTAATCTATGTTCAAATCTGGAATGTTGTCGATCTGTACTTTTACAATCACCCAAGGTTTCTTTTTTAATGTTTAAAATTTGTTTTATGTTAAATATCTTATATTGTTTCTGTATTGTAATTGTTTTAACTTTTGCTTCACATCTACAGACCATAAACATCATAACTAATGCTCTGAGTCATGCTACCGTGGATGTACGTGTTGCTGCATGCATGTGTTTAAAAAATATCTCCCGCTCGATTAAGGTTTGTAGTTTTTGAGAAAAATAAAACATGGAATATTGTTTTGAAGATTATTTTGACGATCTTTTCTTAGAGCAGTATTTTTTTATTCAGTATTTGAGTGCAGGTCATTTTATGACAGAAGCAGTCATAATACCACTGATTCAGCTTCTACATGATACTTCTACATCTGTTCAGGTACATTATAACTTAAGTTTGATTATTGAGTTGACTTTTTGAAGGCTTTTACGAGTTATCAGACTATCAGATGTGTAACATAGAACTTGCCCTCATTTGGTGATGACTATTGGTTAGATGGTTGACTGGATAAATATGCAGGTTGCTGCACTGCGTGCCATCGGTAACTTAGTGATTGATTTTACAATGCACAAGTCCATTTTTGTACAAAATGGAGGTGTGAAA
The DNA here is from genome assembly GCA_030844895.1 of Ambrosia x helenae. NCBI lineage: Eukaryota > Viridiplantae > Streptophyta > Magnoliopsida > Asterales > Asteraceae > Ambrosia > Ambrosia x helenae. The sequence goes on from JAUTDX010004112.1 coordinate 18,922, forward strand.
CAACTTGTTGAGCTATCAAAATCTATGGATTCAAGTGTTAGACTAAATGCTGTATGGGCTTTAAGAAACTTGATGTTTCTTGTCGACAGCAGGTGCAAAGAAGGGATCTTTTTGGAGTTCAGAGCATTGTCATTAACAAGCCTCGTTTCTGGTAATATAATTTACTCCTAGTGGTGGAAAATGGTCTGGGACTCTGGTCAAGTGGACCGGGTAACATGTCAAAATGAGTAATTTTTTGGTACAAGTGGCAACAGATGGGGTCGGCACGACTCACATTTTGTTCAAAAGTTCTAGTTTTCTGATAAATAATTAATGTGTCAAGTATGATTACCAAAGTTATATTGTTTCAAAAATAATCTAAATTATCGGATGAAACGATATACGTGATATTATGCACTAGAAATACATCTTGGGCGACACTTGACCCGTTAGTGATAAAGAACATGATTTATAGATAAATGCACAAACCATACATTGACCAGTGCGCGGTTTTTATACTTGTAACAGATCCTAGTGCTTGTGTACAAGAGCAGGCTTTGGGCCTTATTTGCAACCTTGTTAATGGGTCTCTGGCCTCTATCGACTATGTCTTCACTGAGGATGCTCTTTTGCTGAACGCTGTTGGAAGACAACTAAGAAGTGCTTCAAAGCCTGAAGTTTTGATTCAGGTTCCAACTCTTTCCCTCTAATCTTGTGCTTTAGTTAACTCCTAATATTATCATCAAAATTGCACATTAAAGAGAGAGAAAACCAAGTAGCATATTCAAAGTCTTTTTTTTTTGTTTCTACAAGTTTCATTTATTTTTAATATTTTTATGATCCATTATGATTACACGGTAGTATTCTTACAATAATAACTTAATTTTTTTGAATCAAACCATTTCTGGTCAGTCAACAAATAAAAATATATATGTTGAACAGGGAATGTATGTCCTGTGCAACGTGGCATCTGGAAAAGAGTTCCAAAAGGAAGCGGTTATGCACCAAATTCTCCCAGATGCAAGTAGTGGTGATACGAAATCAATAATGGTGACTATGTTGCAAAGTGATGTTGCCCAATTAAGAACAGCTGCTGTTTGGACTATAGTAAATCTCACCATTCCAACCGGGGCTGGTGCATTAGCGCGTGTGGTAAAATTAAGAAATGCTGGAATCGTTTCTCAGCTAAAGAACATGGCGAATGATCCCTGCTTGGACGTTAAGGTCTTCTTTCTCTACTCTTTTTTATTAAAAAAACATTATTTTTAAAAATTTTATGGTCCAAAATTTAGAATCTCATAACGTTATCTATCATCTATTAAAATCTCGATCAAAAGCCCATGAAATTTTTTATCAGTGGGATTTTCAACTCATATACTAATGAACTATTTGATTCGGGTTATACATCTCCCAAAGTGTAATTTAATACATAAAATATCATAAATAGTTTATTCACAAAGTTGTAGCAGTATTGAGATAATAGAACTTTTCTAACCAATTGTCTGTAGAGACTAGAGAATGCAAAAGATTTAGACAAAAAGTGTTTCGGCCCAACCCAACCCAACCCGTACAAAACATCACAAGTTACTTGAATCCCATATCTACCCATCACTCAATTTCTGTCCCATTTAAGTGGGACCAAAACTGTTGAAAGCTAGGGGTGGTTGCAGTTTGTGATGAATGATGGATGATTTGTATTGTTTACTGCAGCTTCGTGTAAGAACAGCAGTCGGACAGTCTATGATATTTGGGGATTTTTCTACATAAATGTTGGTTGGTATAATCGACCGCTGATGGAACGACATGCCTACATCAAGCTTGCTTGGCAGTTGAATTTGTTGTAACTTGTAATAATTAAGGTTTTATTTTTGTTAAATCAAAGTATTGACGATTACCAGTTTTGTTTGGAAATTATTTTTACTGTTATATAGAATCTCTTTCTTCGCTGCAGCATCAAGACTGTTGATATTCAGTAAGGGTTAGTTCTGTAATTTGATGATGTCTACCCAAAAAAAGGTTTCAAGGTTTGTTTGGATTATAGTAATATTTTGTAACTAGATCTTATGGCTGTGGATGGGGGTCCACAAAAAACTGGGATACTGTGTTACTAAATTTATTTATTTTTATGTATTTTTATGTATAATGTAGTATCAAATGCAAATAAGAAATTCCGACCAAACGTAATAATAATTACACACTACAGTCTTACAAGTAGTGTGCTAAAAGTTAATTTACTTCATTTCGTTTTTATTACACTCAAATGAAGTAGCGTACTTTTAAGCTACTTGTATTCTTGTAAACTACTGCATATGTATTATCTTGTATTCTTGTAAACTATTGCATAAGTATTATTATTACGCTAGTTCAAATTTGTGGAACATAATTATGCTATGTATTCACACACTTCGCATGGTATAGTGTATGTATACATGATCCCACCTGTATATATAATACAATTAATTTATTGGTTTATTTATCATTAAAAATAAATGACATAAATAGTCCGTTGACAGAAAAATCATAGTTACTGACACATGACGAACAAAAATAAAACCATAGTGATATAATGGGTTGAAGGTTCTAATTTTTGACCGCACTTGTTAAAATTGCCAAACCACAAAAATGAAAACATTTTAGTTTCATAGCCCTTGGCTATTTTCTAATTAAGAATTCTCAAACGTATTAATATTAGCATCACATCGAAGATGCAATCGTCGATTCTTCCAAGAGGTCACAATTGTCGCGAGCAAACATATTAATGACGAGGACACATTTTTATCAAGCTACTAATACTTTTATTTTCTCGGCTAGCTGAGAAAGAGTTGCACGTAAAATAAAAAATATATGTTGATGGGGACTGACATATTATGTGTAATGCTTCGGTCATTTGCGATAAATAATAAAGAAAAAGACAATTCCATTTTGAAAAAAAAAATACACGCACCCGAGTTCTACAACTTTTGGCCAACTATCTTGATGAATGATGACGATTCTCTTAGCCCCAAAGGAAAGGCCCTTCCCTTTTGGGCTAGTTGTAGGTGAATAGGGACTCGAAACCCCTGGTACATTGTTTGTAGCCATGACCCTAATCCTCTATGCTACAAGGCCCACCGTGTCTCGGTTGAATCGGTTCCTCAAAGTACCCTATAAAGTGAACATTCACTTTCCTATTTATTTCAGGTTAAGAAGTCATCAAAGTGCCTTTATCTTTCTTCATCTCTAAAATAAACGACGAGTTCTGAAGTGTGAAACAGAGAAGATTTCATAATTGGAGTTTTGAATAACGTGACCCTTTCACTTTAAAACAGAGAAGAACATAATGTACAAAGTCTTCTATCATCAAGCTATATTGCTATAATGCTATTGACCCCTACAATACAATATCAACACTTTAATTTAATCACCAAGTTAGAGACGGACTTATGTAGTTCCTATAGGATACCAAAATGTTAAACCATAAACGGAAAAAAAAGACATAAAGATTAAATAGTGATTACGAGACCCTGATTATTACAGTAACTTGTAATAAAAAGAATTAACAATAGTTTTTTTCATGTCAAAAATACGTCAATATGCATACATCATTCCACCTACACTTTTCACTTTCCACTTGACACCTATTATTCTAATACATTATTCGACACTCTTTATTATTATTAATATTTTTCTTTTCATCTTCAACCATAGAACAAGCAATATGCTATTATTGTCATATTTAGTGGGACAAAACAAGTAAAGACAATTCGACACGCGTTACCTCACAAACATATCTAAGGTTTCGTATGTTACATAAAAACACATACATACATCATTAAACACACACACACATCTTTCTCTCTCTATACTCCCCTGTTTCTCTCTCTAGATTTACAGCTGAATTTCCTCCATTTCATCACCTCAATTCTAGTGTTTTTATTAATCTATTTACTGGTAATTTACTAATTATCTTAATCATACATGTAAACATTACTTTTATAGTTTTATTTATTAATAATATCTTTTTTCTTGGCATATGCATGTTTTATTTGATTTTATTCGTTGTCAATTATTTGTTTTTTATTTAAATTTATGTTGGGTGATGGGTTTTTGTGCATGATCTTATTAATCGCTTGTAAATTGTCATTTGTAATGATGCATGTTGTTTGATTTAATTTTGGGCTCAAATTTAGGTAATTTTTTACGAATTTGTTGAAACAGAGTGCTGTTATGGATAATATTATTATGCATGTTGGTTTTGAATCTAATTTTGTAGAATTAAACGGATTTTGTTTGCTTCGGTATCGGTATCCTTCATGCATGTAAATTTAATTATGTGTGGTTATTGATAAATGAATTGTTGTTAATTGAAGCTTTTGGTGCTAAAGAATGATGAATATGTTGTTTTTTGTGTGTTTTATGAGGTTTGAGATTGATGTTTATTGTTTTGCATGCATGATCAAAGTAATTGATGTGATCGCGTATCGCGATCCTTGTAATTTTGTGATGTTTATGTACAAGGACGAAGCTTAAGAAGGCCTGGGGGTGGCTCAGCTCCCACCGTTTTTTGGCTCAATAGTGTAAATTTCCCCCTTTTGTCCAAAAATTTTGTATATATTGAGTCCGGCCCCACCGATTTAATTTGATTTGATATTGTGTAAATTTGGATTTCGTGACTTTCGGGCCCCACCAGGGGCGTAGCTTAGTTGGGGCGGGGAGGGGCGGCCGACCCCCCGAATTTTCGCGCAGAAGTTCCGATTATATAGTATTCGTATAGAAAATTTTGGAAATATAGGGTTTCGACCCCCCGAAACTAGTGACTTTCGACCCCCCCGAACCTTCGGGTCAAGCTTCGCCACTGGGCCCCACCATCTTAAAATTCAAGCTTCGCCACTGTTTATGTAAAGTGGTTATTTGGTTATCTGGTGTAGGTGGATATTGGTGTAAATTTTTTTGCATAAGGTAGATGTCTTCCACTGCTATGCGGCGGGGAAATTCGTCTGATTCGTCTTCTACGGAACAGTCGCTAGACGGTGAATCAAAGTCTAATGATGTTGTAAGTGAGGAAGATGATGATGTAAGCAAAGAAACACAAAATGCTTCATCTTTTCCTTCAGGTGGTTCCTACATTCTATGCAAATTATGCAGTGTATTGTCGGTTTTTTATCGTATTTCGGATCCTTCAATGTTTGGTAATATGATACACAGTTTTTTTGTTCCTATAAAGTTCCAATCTTGTATAGTTCTTTCTTTGTAACTATCAATTTTTTTTATAAAATTGAGACAAATGAAAAATATATGAATGTTACTATTTATTAATTTTTTTAATTAACATGAAAGGGGCGAATAATGAAGAAAAATCACAAAATAATAACCAAATTTCATAATTGTTCGATATAAGTCAAATTGGAAAAAGTAAGTAACTAGTATTTGCCTCAATATTTAAAAAGTTACACAAAGATTGGGACACCTAGTGAAAGTCAACTTACCCCTATTAAAATATGAGAGTATGAGTATCACATTAGAATGCAAATCGCCGCGTAAGCTAATGGTTGTTGACATCTGAAACTACAGATGCATTTTGCTTATTGTGATGGTTCATATTTGTCTGGATGCATTAGTCATTAGTCAATTGCATTTAACCAGCTTTTATGGTCATATGTTTGATGAACTCCATCTTTTTGAGGTCAGACGGTTCTGGACAAGAACATAAAAATTGCCGGCAGCAGGGACCGCCAAACGTGCTTCCAAGTAACGGGGAAACCTTAAGGCAGGTCCCACAGCTAGAACTTGTTGGGCATACCGTTGTAAGCTTCTTCCACCTTATGGCTATATATCTAAATTTTTTTCGGGGTTCATGATTATCTCCGAACTTCGTGGTTGTTGTGTTGACTTTCACAGGCTTGTGCTCCAAATCCATATTATGGTGGAATGATGACAGCTTATGGTCAGCCTTTGGTAAGATACATGTGTTCATATATCTTTATACGTATGTATGCGTGTATGCATTGTATTCTAACTTTGTTTATAGGTTCATCCTCAGTTTATCGATATGCAAGCAAGGGTGCCTTTGGCACTTGAAATGGCACCGGAGCCTGTTTATGTGAACGCTAAACAATACCATGCAATATTAAGGCGAAGACAATCGCGTGCGAAAGCAGAGCTGGAAAAGAAACTTATAAAAGACAGAAAGGTAAATTATGATTTTACAATTTCATAATTAAAGGATGAATTTGGTTATGTAAAATTGTAAAGTGGTAAAAAAAAACATGTCATGTTGGTCTTATTTTACAGCCTTATCTTCACGAATCACGACACCAACATGCAATGAGAAGGGTAAGAGGTTCCGGCGGTCGTTTCGCAAAGAAGACAGAAGTTGAATCTTTAAAAAACACATCATCTTCTGGCTCTGCCTCTTCTGCGACTTCAAAGCGCGTGAACTCTAAATCCGTTGAAACACCAAGGGTCGGATCGGTTAATTCACAGAATTACCAGGCATCATCAGGTTACCATTTGCACTCTTCAGATAGAGGAGAGCAGTGGATAAACATATCATCTAACCAGGCTGCACAGAGTGCTGTTGCAATGTAACAACCCTGTTACCTGAAGCAAATCATTAAGGGACAAAAAGGTAGATATTACAGTTTCTTTTGATGATCAATGTTGTGTTAAAAGTTTGTTTTGGGTATTAGAAAGAATTGGTAGCCTGAATGTTTGGTAGGTAATCATAGGTGTAATGCTTGTAGACTTTTGTAATGTGTTTATCAGGTTTGATCTTGTGGTTGAAATGTTTTCCATTGAAAGTTGAACTTGTTTCAAGTAACAGTATAATTTTTAACCGTATAAGACCATGCGGAATGAGCATTATAGGAGCAAGAATGAGCTTGATAACGTCCCCAACATGTCCCCTAGGCATTATAGGGGCATTTCTATTATCATGCCCAAAGATGAGAAAAAATATGAAAAGTAATGACTGAAATGACATTAAGTGGCGTTAACCGTTACACATTTTTTGAATGAGCATTATGATGTTGATGTGATGAAAAATGTCCTCATTTAAAATGGGGCGATTTGGTTTATCTCTTTCCAAACTTATAAAATATCATATTTTTGAAAATTATGATTATAACCATTGTATATCGTACAATGAAGATTTAATTTTGAACATCAAGATTTATAAATATGATTATACCAACAAATAAAATTACATTTCTTACGGGTGTGTCCCCTTTAGCTGGATTCAGGGAAAGTGGGTTTGTGCCGGGGCAAGCGGTACTTAGAGCAGAGTCGAACAAGGTGGCAAAGCACGCTAAAGCGTGCGAGGATAACCAACATGCTTTTGTCCCTTTGGCCTTTGACACTTTTGGCTCATTGGCACCGGAAGCGATCAGGTTTCTGATGAGAGTTCAGCGGGTGGTCCACAGCAACTTCTCGACCCCCCAGGGGCGAGGATTTGTTTTCTCTAGATTAGGGTTCTCTATCCAAAAGGGGGTGGCGGCGCAGCTTGTTGCCCGCCTACCAGTTATTCTTATGTAATTTGCCACTTTTTATTGAAATGAAAGATGACATCTATACGGTTCTAGATTTTCAAAAAAAAAAAAAATTTGAAGTTATTTTGAGATTTCTTACAAAAGAAATATGTTAATATAGGATGATAAAATTTGTATCAAAATGCCGGTAAAAGTAAAACATATTATGCCGGTGATAATTTTAGACACAAACACAACACGGAAATATGACACGAACAAACACGACCTTAACATGTTTTGTGATTGATCTTAACAGGTATCGTATCTTAAACAAGTCGACACGACAAGAATTGCTAGTTTTCATGTCTTAACATGTTAAAGACATGTTCACATGTTAAACAAATGTTTTGACTTGTTTATAATTTTTATTTAAAAAAACTAGGATGAGTGATAAGGTTATACACACATACGTGGCCTCACAATTGAAAAAAAAAAAACCTTATTCTGAAATCGCGTCTCATATTCCTCCTCTCTCAGCCTCACCGTTAGTCACATTCATGTCCCTCAATCAACGATAACCTCACCGTCCACGTCCATTGTCCCCGTCGACCGTCTCCATCTCCACATCTCACTCTCTCACTCCTCCCCGTCCCCATCGGTCATCACTCTCTCTAAGGTAAGTTCCGAGTTTGTTATGTAGTCACATTCTCAAGTTGTTGATGGTTTCTGTTCAAAGTCTGATCGGCGCAGGTCTGTAACTTCTGATTCTTCGTAACAGTTTCTGATGTGGGCTTCATATACATAAGGCGATGACAGTTATAGATTGGAGGGAAAAGAAAGGTTGTTTGAAAGTTAGTTATTTAACATAAACTTTCTACATTAAACAAATGAAACATCCGACCCTTTAAATAGGTTCTGAACCGGTGTGAGTTCTAACAGACGCGTCCCTAGATATTTACACACTTAGGACATACATATATACAAACCGGTTATTATTATCCATCTAGACTTAGGATATACTACTTAACATAAGTTCAATAATACATTAACATATGAATAAATCAAGTTTAATCTATATATCTAGCAGTTTCTTGAAAAAGACTATCCTTATGCTTCAAGGTTTGTGTTTTATTGTGTTAACCTATTATAAACACCTCCGTGTTTATGTTTGTGTTTGGAAAAAATGACACGATAAATTATAGTGTCATATTCGTGTCATGTCTGATACGATACACCAGCTCTACCAGATATGATCCATTTGTCAGAGCGATCCCGGTTCCGATTAATAAACCTCGTTAAAACTCAAATTAAAGCCTCTTTTTTTGTTTTATGGTTATGAAGAAGGAGAAAACCAAGTGGTAAAGGAAATCCGCTGAAAAACCCTCTAATCTGATCGATCTGCTATCCAATCCAATCGAATCGAAGCAGCTGACATGAAAGGCGATCATCATTTATCATCTCTTCTACTCACTCTACTCCTTATTTCATCACTAATTCTCTCTGCAAGACCTGAAGTCATAACCCTAACCGAAACTACCTTCAACGACAAGGTATTATTAATAATAATAATAATAGTCCTTTTTTTTTAATTTCATATCGTTAGTTTCTGATGTTTATTTAAACTCTGATTGATTAATGTGATATTAGATCTCGTATTATCTATAATTAGTCGTTAGTGCCCTACCTCACACTTTATATGCGTTTATATACATTTATTTTATACAAATTCACATCGTTACTTTGTGATTTTTTTACTCTGATAGATGTGCTATCATAAGATCTAGTGGCCTAGTTCAGTTCACACTCCATCGCCGTTTATATGTATATATTTCATCGCCTTTTTAACATTTATTTATCCTTTTGTTTCTGATGTTTTACTCTGATTGCTGTGCTCTAAGATCTTGGATTAGCTGCTACATCGTGTATAATAGATGTTAATAGCGCTACAGCGCGCTACATAGCAATGCGGATTGATGGTGCTATATAGGATTTAGCGAAATATAGCGAGATTTTAGTTGAACGTGAATTAGTGCTTGCTATCTCATCGCTATCGCTACGTAGCATATAGGTAGGGTTTGTTGCTATCATCCGCTATTCGCTATTGACAACTATGTTGTGTATATAGATTTATTTCATAATATCTGTCAATAGCGATATTACATTGATTTTATACATATTTAGCTTTTATGTGTGGGAGTTTTGGTTATCAAATGTGATTTTGAATATCTCTACAAGTGCTTTTGATGTGCGATGTTAAATCTCTACATTTTCTGTTTGCTTTGTGTGTGTTAAGGTTAATGAGAAAGACACTGCTTGGTTTGTGAAATTCTGTGTTCCTTGGTGCAAGCACTGGTGAGTAGTTATTTCGAATTTTCGATATATCCGTTGCATGAATCAGTTTGGTGATGATTTTGAGATGATTGTTTGTGTCCTTGTGATTTGTATTGACAATACAGTAAGAGTTTGGGTTCATTGTGGGAGGATCTTGGAAAGACAATGGAAGGGGAAGATGCGATAGAGGTTGGTGAAGTGGACTGTGGTAGTAACAAACCTCTTTGTTCGAAGGTTAAGATTGGATCGTATCCAACTTTTAAGGTTTTCTACAATGGTGAAGAAGTTGCCAGATATCGAGGTATGGTTTTAACTTTGATTTTTTGCTTGACAGTTGTTATATAAGCCAATCTTTTTTTGTTATAGTCATTTATCTTGATTGAATTTGAATCTGTAAAGATCTCCTACAGTTTGATCAACCAATTAGTTTATATAGGAATATTGACTACTGACGCAATGGCTAAGTTAGAACCACCATTAACCATGCAGCTGCATGATGCATCACTAGTTAGCTTATCTTCATCCCTACGGCCTTATGGCTTTTGCTATGCATGGGTGACAAATGGTTAGGATATGTACATCTTTACTGTTTTTTTATAGTAGTGGGCGACATTGAATATTAGTCACAAAATTTGTGTGCTACGTATTGGCCCTCTTAATGCCTAAAGTGCTGATTAAATAAGATATAGATTGACCAGGGTTTTTTTGGCTTTCTTTTTCTACACCAATTTGATTGATTAAAAGTCTTAACTAATTGCCTAGTTAATTAGTAGTGGCTTCTTTTGTCCCAAACAAAAGGAAGCTTGAATTGACAGAGTTTAGAGAAGTCTTTGAGTCACAATTAAATTTGTCGACAAAATCGAGAAAATCTGTGGACAACAATGAGTCTTTACACGTATCTTTTAATGACTGGCAATGGAAAAATAAGTAAATTTAGACCGACATCTTTTCAAATTTCAACAACAAAAATGTTGACCAGAATTGAAAATGTTGGATCTTTTTTGGACTGAGGGAGTGTATGGCTTCTCTCATTTGTGGTATCTTTGTAATCACTGCCTAAAGTTAATTTGCTTTCGACTACCCAACAATTATTAAGTTCTTTATTGCAAGGTTGCAGAAATCGGCCTGGCGGTGGTCTTTATCGGAAAATCACCCTAGGCGACGGATTAGGCGAAATGAGGATTAGTCGGTGTCTGGGCGTGGCTAGGCGGATCTAGGCGGGCTGGGCGGTGGGATTTTTTATTTTTTATTTTTTATTTTTAAATTTTGATGTATGATGCATAGAACTTGCCTTGAGTCTGTGTTTTTAGGGAGAAGAGGAAGATGGGGGAAGAAGAAGGAAAACAAGGGTAGAAGAAGGAATATGGGTTGTGTTTTTAGGGTTTAATGGCGGCTGCTGTGTTTGACTTTTAGAGTAATAATAATAGGTTTTAAATTTTAATATTTAACCCTCTAACTTATAATACTTTACTTTAGTGTCTAAACTTATAAGTTTTTATCAAAAAAGTGTAAAATTAGTATGGTATTATGTGTATATATCTTAAATATATTTTAAAAAAACACCTAAATTTGTGTATATATATAAAATACATATAAAAAAATACCAAAACGCCTAATTCCGCCTAGTCTCGACTAGTCCCGACTTGTCCCTAGGCTGGACCTCACCGCCCGCCTAGCGCCTTCTGCAACCTTGCTTTATTGAAACCATTATGTGTCATGTTGCAAGTTTTTATGTTTGAATTTATGTTTTTTTATTCTTAAGATTCAAGACCATGTTCTCAAGTAGGAATATAAGATCGTAAAAATAATAAAATGAATTAAATTTTGTAAATAGGAAGGACCTTTCTCGGACCACTGCTCCAAGGTTGAAATGACAGTTTGTTTCTATAATTGGAAAAGGAATTAAGTGTATCATATAAGGAAAATGACGCATCTATGTTATTCTATTTAGATAAATATGTTATTCTATTTAGATAAACAACGGATGGTTAACAACTGACATTCAGATTCCAACACCGTCCATAGCTGCACCCTTCATTTGGTGTTTAGTGCTTAAAAGAAAGCTGACTTTAAATATAAACCATTTAAAGTACTTCTTTCCATTTTTCCAGACAAGAAAATACTAGTTTCCAGTTTTTTCATATGATCCTGATCCCTGTAAAAGCTTAGGTATTTTTTAGCAAATTTTGATAATGTTTGCTGGACGATTGTTAGGTGCAAGGGATGTTGAGTTGATGAGAACATTTGTTTTGGAAGAAACAGAAAAGGCAGCAGCCGCAGCAGTGGATGCACAGCTAGAGGACGATAAAGATTTATGATTTACTTTTCAGGTATATTTTGAGATACCATTTTATAAGTAGGAGAGAATCGCATGGTTGGTCCCTGTGCTTTCCAGATATTGCATTCTTGGTCCTAGTGGTTCACTAATTACAGAGTTGCTCCCTAGGTTTGTCAAAAGTGCACTCGTGTGGTCCTTACCTCTAACTGTCGTCAATTTTCTCCGTTAAAAACAGGTAAATTACATTTTTACCCTCAAATATATAAAAAACAATTTAAAAACATAAATAAAAAAGTAATATTAAACATATCCCCACCCACCCCCTTTCTTCTTCTTCCTTAAACCACCACCACCTCCCCCAAACCACAATCATAACCCCTGCACCCAATGTAAATAAACCAGTTAATGACTTTGCAACCAAAGTTATTTTATAAAGCTTTAAAAAGATGGAGTAACAAAATATTTAATACATACATACATACAATAGTAATAATGAAAAAGAAGTAGTCTTTTAATCGGACTTCAAGATATTATTCAACCAAGTTTTGTGTTGAATTTTCCTTTTTTATGTTCCCAAGAACATCAGCTTTATGAAGCCTTCTTGTTCATATGCTCACTAAACAACAAACCTTGCATCTCAACAGATCCCTCTTTCTGCTCGTGGCTCTGTTATTGGCCAGAAAAAAACCTGCTTCGTCTCGTTTTCATTCCTCTCTATGACTGTTCTAAGTACTCATTGTTTATGGGGTCAACATTCCAAACACCACATCTGAAACACAACCCTTCGGTGGTTCCGCCATTTGTGTGTGCTTGTTGTGCAGTGTTTGTGTACGATTAGAGAATAGATGTTGATTGACGGTGAATCATCGAGTCTGGCTGTGACCGGTGGTGGTTGTTTGTGTGTGTGCTTGTTGTGCAGTGTTTGTGTACGATTAGAGTTAGAGGATTCCGGCCGGCCGGGGGGTGGAGGTGATGGGTTTATGTTTCTTTGACAGAGGGGCGATGGGTGGAGTTTGTAGGTAGGTTGAGAATAGAAGAAGGGAGTTAGGTGAAGAAAGAAAGAAGAGAGGGAGGAGGCGGTACCTTTGTTCGGGGGTGGGAGTGGCCGGCCGATGGTGGTTGTTCATGACGGTGGTAGTGGTTTGTGAAGGTGGAGGTGATGATGACGGAGGTAAGGGTTTGTGCAGGTGCAGGTGTAGGTGATGGAAGAAGAATGTGTATTTATTATAAATAAAAAAGGATTTAGGGTGATAGGGTAACATGAAAAGACCATAATACCCCCACTTGGGAAGCATGTGGGTGGACTTAACCAGAAAAGATAACAGTCGTTAGTCACGGGGATCATACGAGTGCACTTTTGACAAACCTAGGGAGCAACTCTGTAATTAGTGAACCACTAGGACCAAGAATGCAATATCTGGAAAGCACAGGGACCAACCATGCGATTCTCTCTATAAGTAGTTAACCGTGCGGGTTAGGTAACAGGTCTGGGTCCCACCAACAGTTTTTTTATGTCTTGTGATTTTTTAAGTAACTAATATTTAAAATGTGACTATAAACGCTATTATAGTCGCATTTTTTGTTAATCGTTTATGCTGCCATGGGTTACCTTGACCCTGTTTGACATGTTCCATCTTTTATTTAGAATTATCTCGCCTTCACATAAACGTGTTTGGATTACTCTGCTGACCTGTTTACATGTTATCTCGAAAATATTTCAGGTCAGGTTGTTTGAACGCAGACACCGGTGACATTACTTGATAGTTGTACAACCATATCGGACTAATATTTTGATAGAAACGATTTTCATTATTCTCCATTCCTGTTCTTTTTTGTTCCTACTGTTGATTGCAAGCACAATTTTGTTGTGGTATAATGCAGAACTAGATCTTCGTTTATTTACCAAATTTAAGTTGTGGGTGAAGATTGAATCTGGAAATCTTGTATTTTAGACATTCTCATGAATTCCTTTTGTTGGGCACAATATCCTGGGTGTAAATGAGTCTAGCGAATCCATAGCTCGTCAAATCTTGCGTTCAACTTGCGAGTAAACTTTAAGGAGCTATGGATATTAAACCATTGTGCCACCCGATTTACTCTGGGACACAACACAGGATTCACATCCCTCAAAAGCTTTGTTATTAAATACAAGGTCACAACATTATACTCATTTTGAACACTTTTTTGCGACTTTCCTTTTACATTGCATATGCTTCTTTTACAAGGGTAGAAAGCAACCACCCACCATTTGGTGGAGTGGTATAGGGTAATGAAGATAAGAGTTTGAGGCCATTTGGTCTCAAGTTCGAATCCGATCCAAAGGGGTTTTACTGCAGTGGGCTTCGGGCGGCAGGTTTTTCCCCGAATTGGTGGCTTGGTGGACTTGGGTTGCCCAGTGGGCGGTCGTTTGTCCAGTGCTAACCCACTGGCAGTTCAGGTAATATTTAGTTGGTCGTTCAAAAAAAAAAAAACAAGAGTATGAAGCAATACCATCTTTTTCTAAGAAATTTGTTGAATTCAATAAAATAAAATAGAAAGTTTGCTTACGAATTGGTTTGGGTTTACTAAAGTTAAAAGGGTCAAAATGTGAACTTTATGAAACCAACTTAAAAATGGTCAAATGAGTGAGTACCGCCCAACACCGTTGTGTCACCTTCACCTTTACTAGTTGTTTGTGACCCTTCCCGCCATCAACTACCCTTAACCACCATCACCAGTCGCCACCACCTTCATAGCTACTTGTCATTGGCGTTGTCATCACCGGCACTCCCTGTCCTAGAACTGTTAGTCAGACCGCCCTCACATTGCCGTCGTCACCTGTTACCACCACCTCCTATATTGGTAACACCTTCATCTCCACCGCATCCACATCACCATGGCCGCGCTGCCATAGAAGCAAATGTAGGATTGTGCTCTTTTGATACTTCATAAACAATTAAAACACATCCCCTTTTGATAAAACTCGTTTTGATACAAACCAAGTTTATACCTGTTTTAAACATGTTTTGTCATAAACCAAATTAACTTTGCAAAACAATCCATTTCGACCTGACCACAATTGAAATAAACCCATTTTGATACGGTGTCTAACCTTTATAACATGTTTACGTTAAGATATTTGAAAAACGATGTTTACATGAAGCGATGGAAGTTACTGAATTGTGGTATAAAAGATTGGTAAGATATATAGGTGTAGCAAGTAGACATGGCATTCCGAACTAATTTTGTCTGTTGTTTGCGGTCCCAAATTGAGGTGCATTAATCACAAGAGTTTAGAAAACGTTGATTCCATTTGTTGCTTGTCTTAAGCTGAACCAATACAGTATCACCATCATGTTTTCCGCATCATTGTCAAAAGGCAGACCTAGATAACATCTGTTAAGAGAATTCAAATCCTACATTATAAAAAAACTCATCTACATTGTTACACTCTTGCCGGTTATTCGGTTTGCTAACAAAATAACGACTGCTATCGAGTTAACCAGCCAAAAAGTACATCCACCAATCACTTGCAATTTGAACACCAATACATCCCAAGGTTAAAAGTTAAAACTCACACCAATCAGCTACCCAATAAGCTACGACAACAAATAAGATTTATGTATTTAGAAATCATACACCCTCATTCAGATTTATACACTCTGACTCACATCACACACTAATAGGAAACTGCCACATATCCCAGAATGTGATGTCACACCGTCAGAATGTGATGTCACAGAGTATATGAAACCCACAGCCCTAAGATTTAAGCTACGGACGGGTGTTTTAGGTTGTGTTAGTGTCTTGCTTTTACAATATAATTAGCATTTGGGGGAGATAAGTAAGATTTTTTTTGCCGTTGAAATAAAAGAGCAGGCTAACTGCCATCTGGAATCGCAATACAGGCAAGGAAAATAAATACTCCGTAAAAGATTTAACAGATGATTAGAAAAGTTGGATAAGCATAAATAAAAGTTTTAAACAATCCAACTAGACACTGATCATCGCTATAAATTAACACACACCAAAAGTAACCAAAAGTATGTAACCCATAAAACTTGAAGCTTCAAGGATCAAATAACAAAACTCTTCCAACAAAATAAAGTTCAAAACTAGTAAACCATGAAACAACAGAAAAACATAAAATAGTCCATTAAACAAAACACAAACCACCCTCACTTGGCTCCCTTCTTCGCTGCGGCCTTTGTCACCTTGGCTCCGGTTGGGTCCTTCTTATCAACGCTCTTGATGACTCCGACTGCAACCGTCTGACGCATGTCTCTCACAGCAAACCGACCAAGTGGTGGGTATTCAGCAAAGGTCTCGACAACCAT
Source organism: Ambrosia x helenae (assembly GCA_030844895.1). Lineage (NCBI taxonomy): Eukaryota > Viridiplantae > Streptophyta > Magnoliopsida > Asterales > Asteraceae > Ambrosia > Ambrosia x helenae. The sequence goes on from JAUTDX010004112.1 coordinate 35,271, forward strand.
GGGCTTGGTTGGAAGCATCTTAACCATACCGGCATCTCCGTTCTTCAAGAACTTAGGCTCCTTCTCAAGCTCCTTACCGGATCGTCTGTCGATCTTAGTCAAAAGTTCAGAGAACTTGACAGCAATGTGGGAGGTGTGGCAATCAAGAACCGGGGCGTAACCGTTACCGATCTGGCCAGGGTGGTTCATGATGATAACCTGGGATGTGAAACTGGCAGCACCCTTGGCAGGATCATCCTTGGAGTTGGATGCGACGTACCCACGCTTGAGATCCTTAACAGCAACGTTCTTGACGTTGAACCCAACATTGTCACCGGGGAGAGCCTCTTGGAGGGCTTCGTGGTGCATCTCAACAGACTTAACTTCAGTGGTCAACCCAGATGGTCCGAAGGTAACAACCATACCAGGCTTGATCACACCAGTCTCAACACGTCCCACTGGCACAGTTCCAATACCACCGATCTTGTACACGTCCTGAAGTGGGAGACGTAGGGGCTTGTCTGAGGGTCTCTTGGGCTCATTGATCTGGTCAAGAGCTTCAAGTAGGGTTGGTCCCTTGTACCAGTCGAGGTTGGTCGACCTCTCAATCATGTTGTCTCCCTCAAATCCAGAGATTGGCACGAATGGGATTTTGTCGGGGTTGTATCCGACCTTCTTCAAGTAAGATGACACTTCCTTGACGATTTCATCGTACCTTGCCTTGGAATACTTTGGTGTGGTGGCATCCATCTGCACATCAATCCAAAACAGTTAGTAAACATCATATAATATCATAAACAATGTATTAAATTAAATTATAAAAAAACATCAACACATTACCTTGTTACAGCAGCAGATCATTTGCTTGACACCAAGGGTGAAAGCAAGAAGAGCGTGCTCACGGGTCTGACCGTCCTTGGAAATACCGGCCTCAAAACCACCAGTGGTGGAATCAATGATAAGAACAGCACAATCAGCTTGGGAAGTACCAGTAATCATGTTCTTAATGAAATCACGATGTCCAGGGGCATCAATGACAGTGCAGTAGTACTTGGTGGTCTCAAACTTCCACAAGGCGATATCGATGGTGATACCTCTTTCACGCTCGGCCTTAAGTTTGTCAAGCACCCAGGCGTATTTGAAGGACCTTTTGTTCATCTCAGCGGCTTCCTTCTCGAATCTTTCGATCACACGCTTGTCAATACCTCCCAACTTGTAGATAAGGTGTCCTGTGGTTGTGGACTTGCCGGAGTCGACATGTCCAATGACGACGATACTGATATGAATCTTTTCCTTACCCATCCTGAAACATAAAACTAACTGTTAAACAAAGTCTATTAATCTTAATATTTATTATAAATCAAAAGGCAAATCTGCAGATTAAAAAACACACAAATAAAGTCAGAAAACAGAATCTAAAACAAAGCTTATCGCTAGGTATAAAAAGCCAACGCTAACAATTTTGTAGAAAACATAACAGCTTTTCTATACCACAGATCTGAAGCAATTGTCTTAAATTCAGTGTTCAAAGCTTAAATAATCATAAATCTGAAGAAATATACATAAACATTATAAAAACACAAGTCATCGATAGCTCAAACAAACTTTAAACATCGGTACCAGATCCATTACAATCCAATAACAGAACTTCTAATTTAACATATAAACAAATACATACACAAAACTAAAAACAGATTAATCTGAAAACAAATCACGAATCAGTATCAATCAACAGACAAATAATATAACATACGAATACATATATACACATATAATACACTAAAAACAGATAAATCGGAGACATATATACACAATACTAGCACTAAAACCAGATCTATCGAAATAATCGATTAAATCTATCAACAAAACGATTAATTAACATACAAACACGTATATACATAGTCAAGACTAAAAACAGATGGATCTAAGATACATAAACACATAAACGTAGCCTAAGAACTATTAAATTAACATACAAACATATACATATTATATATATTAAACACAAATATAGACATACTCGAGAATATAACCAAATCAATCTATAAACAACACATCATTTCTAAGACCTAAGAGATCTACACTTACAGAACCATACATGCTACAACAACTGATTACTATACACTAAAAACAGATGAATCAAAACTAATAACAGATCAATCGAATAACAACGAATCAGCTCAAAAACTTAAACAGATCTACACAATTACAGAACCATGCATACTACAACTACAACTGATTACTGTACACTAAAAACAGATTAATCAAAACTAAATAACAGATCAATCAAATAACAACGAATCAGCTCAAAAACCTAAACAACAAGCAGATCTATACAATTAGAGAAGCAGACATACTATAACAACAATAATAACAACCGATTGCTATACAATAGGATGAAGGAATATAACGAACCTTAACAAAGTGTATGCAAAGGAGCTCTAGAGAAAAAGATGGAGGAAGATGAAGAATGGAAGAGGTGAGCTGCAAAGAGAGGTTTTATAAGTGAAGTAAAGAAGGTATGAGATTAGGGTTTTTCTCTCAGCCGTTGGATTATGTGATCGGACGGTTGTTGATGAATCAGATGTGGGATTCTATTTTCGTATGCCCTAGCTAGCCTCCTTTATTTTGCTTTTTTATTATTGTTGTTTAGGTATTAGTGAGATGTTTAATTACGATCTTATCCTTGCTAACTTTCAATAATATCAATCATGTTCTTTATTTTTTTTTATTTTTTTTATTTATTTTGTAGCTTTTTTGGGTAACCCGTCCCCTGGTCCCCTCACATGTTACACACTTGGAAACATTGCCTTGTCAATTTTCACTAGTTGTTCAAAGGGTAACAATTTTTTTATTTTATAAATTTATAACAAAAATTATTTTTATAATTATAAATTTATCACAAAATTTATTTTTATAAGTTGAATACCTTTGGTTCCTTGGCACCGGAAGCCATCCGTTTCCTGACCAGAGTCCAACGGGTTATCCATAGCAGTTTCTCGACTCCGGGGGGGCATGGGTTCGTGTTTAGTAGGTTAGGGTTTGCCGTCCAGAAAGGGGTGGCGGCGCAGCTTGTTGCCCGTCTACCCGCTATCTTGATGTAATTTTTTGCGGTTATGTGTTAATGATAAAGTTTATTAAAATACGATGGTTTGTTTAATAAAAAACTATTCTTTAAAAAAAAGTTTAGTTAATGTATCAAAAATAAGTTGATTGAGTTTTATATAAAAAAAAAAGTAAGGATAGGTTTTTTTTCCTCTTATATCATTAGCTATTTACATAAACATTAACTTTTTACATAAAACTCTGTAGTTGCAAATGTTGTTCTTACTTTTTTATTTTTTATATTATTAATTAATGATTGTGTATTATGTATTTAACTACTCTGTATTTGCAAATGTTGTAATGTACAAGTTTTGATATTGAGTGTTGAGCTAGCATGTAAATGTTTAATTGTATATTGTACTTTCGATAGTATTTTAATGTTTGTGTTTATGATTGAACTTTGGGCAATCCAATAATAGTCATCCCATCGTGTAATTTTAGCCACATAAAACAAGAGGGCTTGTGGACAAATTATATATATGAGTACGCTTAGAGGGTGTATGAGTTAATCGATCGAACAAAACATAAGAACATAAACATGTAACATGGTGCCCTTGGGTATACATGTAAAGTGCAAGTCGATGGGTATTACATAATGATTTAATGAATACCCGACATAGGTTGTTTAATAGCGTATGAACATAAGATTATTAAAGTCGTCCCATAAGAGCCATTTGTCACTCCTATATATGAGCCATATAAGTCAAATATGCAGCCAACCCACTAAATGAATTTGCTAATTGAACTTTACAAATAATCGACAAACAGTTTCTTTAACTTTGGAAATTTTTTCCCCTATTTATGTTGGTGTAAGAAGCCATGCATATATATGTGCGGGTGCTTGCTTTATAATATACTATATTTTACCCCGGAAACGTCCCGGGTTGAAAAATATAACAATTCTAATAATACTAATACTAATAGTAATAATTATTACTCTTGTAATTAAATAAATAAAAAAATAACATTGCTATAAGGTGACATCATGTGTTGCAGTATTGCGCGATTCTTTCTCCTAACTTCTCATGATGAAGTATACCTATGCATCTTTGAAAGAGTAAAATTCATAGCATGATGATTGGGCTGAATTTCAACATCGTAGATAAGAACTTGATTTAAAAAAAACATGATTAATGAATAATCTGAACACTTTGTGTGTTTTTTTCCCTGTATGAATGAAACCATACAAAAAATAGTCGTTTTTGTCTCCATTTTTTATATAGCACTATGGTACTCGTTGGAAAGATAATAAAACGCTCGTTAATTTGGTGTAATTTTTTTCTTTAAAAAATCTCGTATATAAAAGATATTAACGTTTAAAAGTTATGGGAGGAAACATTAGAGAGAAAATTTAATTTTGTTTTTAAATTCTTATCTTTTCCTAAGATAACTATAATTTATATAGATTTATTAAAAAACTCAAAAATTAAAAATCCTACATGATGCCACATGGCACATTCAAGAATGGGTTAAGGCCTCCATCAAATGTCACATCACCAAAGTTCAATTCTTTTATTATAAGTTATAGATTATAGATTATAGATTTCAAAGTGAGATTTTGATGTTTGCTCGATATAGGTTGTTTAAAGATTATCATAGTTAATGATAAACATGACCAATTAAGAACACATGCAATGCGAGGGGGAGCCCAAAAACCATTGGTTGTAGATGGTATAAAGAGCAACAAACAAACCTAGTATTTTGAGGGCGAAGAAGTTAGTAAACCTTTTATTTTGTTACTTTATTTTTAGAATCTATAATACATTATAAAGGAGGAGTGATGTATCATATTGGAATTTTGACATGGGTACAATTTTATAGCAACAAGTATAAGAGATTAAAGCTTATTTGCTAAGGGTATTATAGGGATGTTGGTGTCAATTAAGACACATTAGAGGTTAATCTAGACATTTCACCCATCTACTTTTAGTTAAAACTAAAATCACATTCCTTTCCTACCCCTCCCTCCTTTCACCTTCCATAACATTCCACCATCAGTTACTAATCTTCTTTAATACACTGTTACGTCTTTACCCTTTACCATTCCAATGGACATCCATCTTTTAATTCCTTTCAATTCACAATCCAGGTATTCAATTCGTAACCCCCAAACATTCAATCAAAAAAACTTCCTTTATGAATGAATCACTTCGTAACCCCAGGAAAATGGTTCAATCCCTTTACTCTGTCACAATTAAACGCTCTCCCCATTTCCTTATCTCCCATTTTTCCGCTCAAGATATGTGAGGGTTTTTATCGCCACCACAATAGTAGTAAGTTTCCAAGCTCTTACTCTCTTTTCAATTCGTTTTTGTTCAAATTATTGATGTACCATTTTTTGCCCTATTTCCATGTTACAGATTTATATTGTTTCATCGGATGTGTTTTCTGAATTACCAAGTCCGTGACGTTCTTGAGTTTCATTTTTCCAAGGTTATTACACTGTCTTTAATTTACATGGATTGCAACTTGTTGGATCATTAGGTTTGCTATCAAACTAATAGTTGCTCCATATATCTCTTAGATTCAGATATTATGTTGCACTTGGACTTAATCAGTCTTTAATTGTTGGGGGCTTAAACACTGTATTCTTAACTTTTTTTTTTCTTTTGTCGGTGGTGGTGGTTGCTACATACGTGGTTTAGATGACAACAATTATTGAGTACAGAAGGCTTCAACAAACTTAAAAATTATTCCTCCAAGCCTTGCAAAGAAGGTAAACTTAAAGTTGTATTCTTGATATTTTCTTATGTTAAAAAGTGGTTTAAACTTTAAACCTAATGTGGTTATCTACAGTGGTTTAAGTGATGTTCATTTTTTAACGTTTAAAATGAAATCTGCTCGATAAGTATGAAAGATGCTTAGGAATGATTTTTGTTCAAATATTGTGAGCTATAGCATCTTAATTGTTGGTCTTTGCAAACATAAATTAGTGGAGGAAGTATTCTTTAGGGTTTATATGCATAAAGATAACTCTTTTACTCAAATTTGTATTATGTTATTATGGTATGCAAAGATGTAGACATTGTTCAGCCATACGACGTGCACACAGATTTGTACAGTATGAGGCCGTCCGATTAACCAATTCAGCGAATTTGTACAGTAGAATGCCGACCAATTAACCAATCCAGCGATTGTCAAATTTGAGTGAGAAACAACCTTTTAACTAGACACATATTCCTAAAAATAGTGTCACATACATGAACTATAACACTGCAGGCATATTCATGGTTTAACGCGACCCATTAACCTGCAAGACAGTATTGTTTTACATTTTTTCCCCATATTGATGCGGGTGCAATTCAACCCCTATTTTAAGGTTCAATGTACACTTTTGCGTTTTTTTACTCATGTCTTAAGCCCAAAAACATAAAAAAAAACACACATCAAAACACCCTGAGGCGCAACTTTCCTAGCGAATCAGCCCCACGATGTGCACGTACAAAATAATTTCATGAGGCACGGCCCCGCCTTGTGGCATGCACACATCGGCCGTTTTTTAAACTATAAAGTTGGGTCTGCCAGTTCACGTTACCACATGACTCTCTACTTGCTCTGTAACAATGTGTACATTTACTATCATTGTTGATAGTCATTACTCAATACATATGTTCACTTGTGATGAGCATATTATAGGATTTATATAAGGTTATTATACATCTATTTTTTGTGTACTCTAATCCCTTAGCGTGCCTTTGTATTATAAACCAAGGATGTACCCTTTTGGTTCAAAAGAATGTAGGTCATATCGCAAGTATATAAGATTGTTGAACAATGAGTATGTGACGCATGTTATAGCGATCTCACTTCTCAATGTTGGCTTTTGTAGCTGTATAACTTGAAACTACATAAAAGACATCTGGAATGCTAAGTGTATATTTTTATCGATCTAAACGGGTTGAAATTTATGGGTGTAAAACAGGTTGGGTTGAGTTGGTGTTAAAGTATATATTTTTATGGTTCTAAACGGGCCGGGGTGTGTCGGTGTCAAGTTTTATATTTTTTGGTTCTAAATGGGTCGGGTTGTGTTGGTATCAAAACGTACATATTTACGCGCCTTAATCGAGTCAGGTGGTTTGATACAAGATTAATCTTTTGACAAGTCAATGTAATTACTAATGCACTCACAAGTAGGAATCATTCTTTTGGATGTAGCCCTGCTTACCCTCGACATTGAAATCGTTGGAGGACTGATGATGTAATTGATCCCACGAAACAATGTGATCCCAACCAACATATCTCAAATATTTACCAGCTACAAGGATCAACCGATTGCTGTCTCCATCAAGGTACTATTTATAACCATGAAATGTGAGCTTTTTATATTGAGTTACTTGGTTTTAATATCGCGCTTAGGGTGATCTTGAAACCACCTCAGGACCTTAAGGATCATGTTTGGGTCAAAATCGGTTGAACTTGAAATTAGGGTCTATAGAAGTTGATATATAGAATGATGAGATAAATGCAGCTTTTGGTTGTACTTGTCAAACTAGCCGATCGAAACAGGTTATCGTCAAACCATTAAACTGTGAAAATATAAACATGAAACTGGGCGAATCCATCAACATTCTTCGGATTGTAGGGTTTGATCAGTTTTAATGGTTTATATTTACATCTCTAAGCCTAAGTTCTTGGGGAACCAGAGATATGCTAGGAACAAAACAAGCAGAGTGGTAAATTTGTCCAAGAAGAGTAGATGTTTGATAAAAATATGAAATTTGGAGTTTGGTTTTATATCAGATGACGTAATAGTACTGCTTTATTCTTAATTTTGATTTTGATTTAATGTGTTAAGATTGCTTTTAATGGTATTTCCTTAGTCTTTTTAATTGCAAATAACTTTTTTAATAACTTTCAATTTAATATGTCACAAGTAAGTGTATCCGGGTTTAGTTTGCTTGTAATCTTATGCACTCTGTCAAGCCTCCAAGGCATCATATGACATGGAGAGCACCTCTACCTATAATTGCAATATACAAGACTATATTGGTCGTGGGGGATCAGTTGTATAAGTTAAATGAACATGGAGAGCATTCTCTCCCTACTATCAACTATTATTATTTAATGTTTTTATATAGTTTGTATAAGTTGAATAAACATACTCCTTTATATGACAAGAATGCATCATGTGAATGGTTACATACTTTGTTTCAATTTGTGTTGTAGAGGCAAAGTTCTGAATAGGTAAATGTTTACATAAGCAATCCAAATCCATCAGTCAATGATTGGATTATCCTACCCTTCAATTTTTAGCTAAAAAGAATGGAAAAAAGGGCTGCTGCTCTTCAAAGCAAATAGAATGAAAAGATTCATCCATATTGCTTCATGTTAGTTAAGTTTTATTTTTACATATTTTTTTATTATTCTTTTTTTTTTTGCATTTCAACTTGGTGATTAAGGTTGACCATTCACATTTCCAATTCTTGCTTATGCAGTCTACTATTATCTGAACATCGAGAGCTATTACTAGCCTGCAATAGTACAATTGTTGTTATTCCACACAACTTTTACTTGATACAAATCTTGGGAATTAATATCTTGGGATTATGATTGTAGCATGTATGTGTTCATTTCAGTTATAATTCTTTGTAGACGTTGCATTTGTGTTTTTTGTTAATAGTATTTGTGTTTTTGTTATAATTCTTATATTATTATTTTTATGTCAATTCTTTTCTTTATAAACTTTTACTTTTTGGGAATTAATATATTAGTTGTCTTAGCAAATTGTATTAAAAATAAATTAGGTGAACGTCCCAAAAAACATAACTACCCGCGGCAACGCGCGGACATTCCCACTAGTTGTATAATAAAGATTGATGCTATTGGCTAGGCCAACCTTTACTTTAATTACAAGTTGTAAGTAACACATGATGTTAAAACTTAAAAGATTTAAATATAGTTTAAGGAGAAAGTATACAATATAAAGTCCCTTAAAATAAGAAGTGTAAAAAGCCACCAGAGATTGACACCTGTCAATTTAACCTAACCACATTTAAACCTATCTTCCCTGTTATAACCCATCCTCATTTTGAAACAAACCGTGACCACCATTAGCTAAGAACCACCATCACCCGACACCGGAAACAACCTGACCCGTCACCCTCGTGCAAACGATTGCTATCTGCAGCTCCAAACCCCAAAAACCATAACTCGGGTCTGACCCGCTACCCGGTGAAAAACCAACATAATCACCTACATGAGACCAAACCACCATCTTCATCATCTCCACTATTTCGGCCGACGACCAAAACCATAACCTGATCGGACCCCAACCAGAAACCACCACGTACCAAAACCCATCAAACCCGTCACCTCCTTCAAATCTCACCCGACACCAACGTTCACCACCAACACCTGAAACAACCACAAAACCAAAACCCACTTCTGCCGCTTCTGTTGATTTTTCGGGATTATACACCAGCGCCGCCACCACCCGAGCTTGGTGGTGGCCGGCTTTCGTTGTGACAGGAGTGAGGGAGAGGGAAAACGGTGAAGGATGAGAGACAACGAGGGGACATAAAGGTTTAGATAGAGAGGGTAGAGAGAGAGCTCGGTTTTTTGATTTGAAAATGTCTTGGATAACGAGACGCACTCTATAATATTTAGAGACGCACCCTTCAAGCTTTGGCACATAACCACATGACAGCTCTGATGCACCCTTCGAGTTTTGGCACATCACCACATGCGTCTTACTTTTTAACTCAAAAGAATTGTTCCTGCACCCCATATTATTATATGTATTCATGTAAAGACAGAGCATAACAACTCAAAGTAAGGTGCGTTTGATTTTTTGGTAAAGGTATGTTTGAATTTTTGTTGGGTTTTGATGAGTGCGTCCAAAATTTTCAATGAGTGCTTCCAAACTTTCAATGAGTGCGTCTGAAATTTTGATAAGTGCGTCTGAATTTTGATGAGTGCGTCTGAAATTTTTGATGAGTGCGTCTAAAAATTTGATGAGTGCTTCTGATATTTTAAAAAGGCTATGTTTTTTCGTCAACTTCATCTTCTTCCTGTGCAACTTTTTTTAACCTAATTTTTATGTTTAATCATCCTTAATGAAACAAAATCCAGAGTATTCGACAACTATTACAATTCATAATTGTTCATATGATTAGTTTAATCATCTGTTTCTGATTATTTTTAGATTCAAATACTGATCTTATCTTTTCGTTCATTGTAATCGATTTTTTTTTGTTTTTGAATTGTGAAATCATTCTGAACATGAATCGATCTGAAAACAATGAAAAATCAGGGTTCAATTAGGTCTGTTACGATTTGGAAAAAAAAATAGACGGTTTTTCCTATTTTACCCTTGGTTAGTTTAACCCAAGTATGATTAGGGTTTTTAATCTGCATCCAGACATGTTGTTAATCCAATGGCTGAGATTGCTTCTTACGTTAAGAAACTTTATACATTATCTCTTCCCTAGTTTAAGATAACAAATATTCGGCTTGGGTATGTTAATCATGGGTTGAGTTATCCTACAAAGACTAACAAAAATGAGAAGGGTGAGAAGTCACTAAAAAATATCATGTGTCTAAGGAATAAACAAATGTCAAGGGTAGTTTTGTCAAGACAAGAAAAATGAATATACACATATTATTTCCCCCTCATTTTTTAAATATCCAACTTTTTTATACGTCATAGTTTTTATTTAAAAAATATACCATAAAATCAAGCTTCTTTCTATCTTTATTATGAGTACTCTATTGTTATACTCTTAAGAGAAAAATAAAAAATAAAAACCATTTGTGTCTTACACAATGAAGGAACGTAAAACAAAATAAATTCCGAACAAAAAATGCAACGAACAATAGGGTATAAAACACAATGAACAGCAGAATAAAACACAATCAATGACGTATTAAAAACACAATGGATAATAGACTAAAACACAATGAACAACAGAAATAAACACAATATACACCAGAAACGCAAAACTCAGTTGCATAAAACACAATGAAAAAAACACTAAAAACACAATGGATAAAGTTAAACAATGTGTAGGCTAAAAACAAAAAGAAACATATTTGTAACGCACATATGCATACTATAACACCATGAACGAGTAGAAAGCACAATGAAGAAAACCCAGTTAACACGGATTTTTTTTTTTCAATTTAAGTGTAACAATGTGGTACTCATATTAAAGATAAAAAAACGCTCGTTAATATGGTGATTTTTTAAAAAAAAAATATAATATTGTATGAAAAAAGTTATAGACGTTTTAAAATGATGGAGGAAATTGACATGTGCATTGTATGTGGAGAGAGAAAGTCAACAAATGTGGTTTTCCTTTTATGCCATTAAAAAATATCATGTGTCTAAGGAATAAACAAATGTCAAGGGTAGTTTTGTCAAGAGAAGAAAAATGAATATACACATATTATTTCCTCCTCATTTTTTAAATATCCAACTTTACGTCATAATTTTTATTAAAAAATTATACCATAAACTCAAGCTTCTTTCTGTCTTTATTATGAGTACTCTATTGTTATACTCTTAAGAGAAAACTAAAAAAAAAACCCATTTGTGTCTTACACAACGACGGAACGTAAAACAAAATAAATTTCGAACAAAAAATGCAACGAACAATAGGGAATAAAACACAATGAACAGCAGAATAAAACACAATGAATGACGTATTAAAAACACAATGGATAGTAGACTAAAACACAATGAACAACAGAAATAAACACAATATACACCAGAAACGCAAAATCCTGTTGCATAAAACACAATGAAAAAAACACTAAAAACACAATGGATAAAGTTAAACAATGTGTAGGCTAAAAACAAAAAGAAACATATTTGTAACGCACATATGCATACTATAACACCATGAACGAGTAGAAAGCACAATGAAGAAAAACCAGTTAACACGGATTTTTTTTTTCAATTTAAGTGTAACAATGTGGTACTCATATTAAAGATAAATAAACGCTCGTTAATATGGTGATTTTTTTTTTTAAAATATAATATTGTATGAAAAAAATTATAGACGTTTTAAAATGATGGAGGAAATTGACATGTGCATTGTATGTGGAGAGAGAAAGTCAACAAATGTGGTTTTTCTTTTATGTCATTCTCTAGTTTAATATTTTTTCCCCAACAAACTAGGGTATGTTTGGCAAAACTAGCTGGTGGTTGGTAGTTGTAGCTTTTTAAATATATTTTGGTGTTTGACAGAGTAGCTGGAGTTTTTAATACAATGTATATTCGTCATCATCATCATACTCAGTTCATCCTATCTATAGCAAAGCTAAGTTAGGGTCTGAGGAGGGTAAGATGTAGACAGCCTTACCTCTACCCCTAAGAATAGAGAGGCTGCTTCAAGTGAGACCCCGGCTCGATGTGGTTTGGTATCAAGCCTTGGACATAAGGCACAGAACACTTAGCAATCGGGACAAACCCGATCGGTGCATGTACCCCTTTGTCTTTTGGCTATCAACAACGCCACCACATGATGCATGATTAACCGTCCATCGTTTTTAACGTTATTTTCACAAAATTAGTAAAATAACGTTAAAACTAGTGCAACTTTACTTTTGCCCCCTGAGGGCCACACATATATACATTATATGCGCACACCGTAAGTGGGGCGTAATAAAATGTATAAAATGACCAAAATTGTAATTAACTAAAAGCTTGTATGCATGTTTTTTATCATTTTTACGATATAATGAGTATTTGTGTCATTTACTCATTAAAAGCTTGTAGCTAGTAGCTTTTTTTATTAAACGCTAGTACTAGTAGCTTTTCAATATAGAGTTTTTTCTCCTAACCTAAAAGCTTCAAGCCCCTTCAACCAACCAAGACTTTTTATTGAGTATGAGTTTTTTCTTAAAAGATTGAAGTTTGAAGCTCATAAAAACTCATAAAAGTTTATAAAAGCTTATTGCCAAACATACCTCTAATCTCAAACCTTCAAATATAAGAATTAAGATCAATCGACAATTCTTCTCACCCTTCCTATAAAAAGTGTCTTGTGTATTTGATCTAACCCTATTAATCATATCTCTTAACTTAAAATTTTTAACTTTTTACATTGACATAAATCGGAATTCTAACATTTAACAAATACGTGGTAACGTGGATGGAAGTTTAATTCTTATAAGTTTAAGCACCTAAATATAAATAACCTTTATACAAAAATTCTCAATTTTTGTAAATCTCAACTTTCACTCTATCTATAGAAAACTTTGACATTAAATATTTAAACTTGACTGTATTAGGGGGTGTTTGGAAGTGATTATTCAAAACAAATTATACGTTTTGAAAAAATATGGGTGGAGTTGATTATAGATTATTGCATTTTGGTAGCCTAAAAAATTGATTATCTGCGTTTTTAAAAACGCAGTCCCAAACACTGAAAACTGATTATCTGCGTTTTCAAAAACGCAATAATCTAAAAATCAGATTCAAAACGCAATCCCAAACAACCTCTTACAATGATTGATAGGTAGATGACGTTTTCCATTAACATGCAACGCATTTGCACTAGGTTAGTCAACCCATAAAATAATGACTGATTTGATGTGTGGGCTTTTTTCAACCATGAACTATTTGAGATTGTGAGGTCTCTATATCCTACACATCAAATGATTTCATATTCACAAATCATTTGTACATTTATTAATTACCGTTTTTAAGAAGTTAATGTTGACATAATAGAAGTACACGTATTTTTAAATAAACTAGTGGTATCAAATTCTACACCGGGGATTCCCATGTTACACGACGGGAATTTGATCGGTATTGATTTGTTTCGTTTCATTACGATGTCGATACCCGCCATAGCAACAGTAAGAGAGAAAATAAATACATAAAAATGTGATATGACCAAAAGAATATCAACACGTGATATACATCAATAAAAAAACAATAGTTCAATAGGAATTGGTTCGATTCACCATGCCAAATCGAATCAAAGGTGTGGTAACATACAAATTTCTTATTTCCACACTAGATTATACCCCGGGAACGTCCCGGGGTTGAAAAATCTAATATGACATATTAATTTTACATATGAAATAGAATGATGCACTTTACAGTTACACGCATGAAAGCTTCGGGTAGCAGCTAACCTAAAACAATTAAAAATATATATCCAATGTTAACGCCTAACCTTAAACAATGTATAACTCTAATATTAATATCTAACCTATAACAATGTATAACTCCAATGCTAACGCATGTTGAAAATAGAATTCATATTTACTGATTTGAACATAATTAGTGACGTGCCTATACATGATTAATGATTTACCTGAACACTTTGTGTTTTTTTCCTGTTTGAACAAAACCCAACAAAAAATAGTCGTTTTTTTTCTCTCCGTTTTTTATATAGCACTATGGTACTCGTTAGAAAGATAATAAAACGCTCGTTAATTTGGTGTAATTTTTTTTCTTTAAAAAAATCTCGTATATAAAAGATATTAATGTTTAAAAATTAAAAATAGTCGTTTTTTTTTCTCCGTTTTTTTATATAGCACTATGGTACTCGTTAGAAAGATAATAAAACGCTCGTTAATTTGGTGTAATTTTTTTCTTTAAAAAAATCTCGTATATAAAAGATATTAATGTTTAAAAATTATGGGAGGAAACATAAGAGAGAAAAATCTAATTTTGTTTTTAATTTATTTTTTTCCTAAAATATCTCAATGCCACATGAGATGACACATGGCACATTCAAGGAGGAGAATGCCTCTTTGAGTGTCATGTCATTAAAATGGCTTTGGTTTATTATATGTATAGATATCAAAATGGGTATGGTTAAATATAAAAACAAGTAATCAACGAATATATGTTATGTATCATACAAAAATATGAATCATATAGTAAGGACCATAAATGTAATTTCTAAACATTTTGAACCACAACAATAGATAAGCCTTGCCACAAACATCATCTGTGTAGTTAATTCGATGTGTTATAAACAAAATTACGTGTACACAATATTTGTTGTTAATCAGTCCATAAAAATGTACAAAATTTAGGTTTAAAGGGCATTTTTTTAATATATGCCCTCTTCTGTTAAATAAAAACTTTAATCTATCTATACATATAATAAACCAAAGCTATTTTAATGACATGACACTCAAAGAGGCATTCTCCTCCTTGAGTATGCCATGTGTCATCCCATGTAACATTGAGATATTTAGGAAAAAAAATAATTTAAAAACAAAATTAGATTTTTCTCTATTATGTTTCCTCCCATAATTTTTAAACGTTAATATATATTTTATATACGAGATTTTTTAAAGAAAAAAAATTACACCAAATTAACGAGCGTTTTATTATCTTTCCAACGAGTATCATAGTGCTATATAAAAAACGGAGAAAAAAAAACGACTATTTTTTGTTGGGTTTTGTTCAAACAGGGAAAAAAAAACACAAAGTGTTCAGGTAAATCATTAATCATGTATAGGCAAGTCACAAATAGTTCAAAGTCTGAGGAAGGGTAAAAGGATTGAAGGGTTTGATTTAGCCTAACACAGGTCGTGTGTCCCTCTACGTTGCTAAACATAGAAGGAGGTTCAAGAGTTTTACGTTTTGATTGTTACAATTCTGATTTGAGTTGTACTCTAAGTCAGAATGTTGTTTGTAACTTTAAGTAAAATACTATTTGATGGAGAGAATCTATCACACGTGTAAATGTGAAGATCAAAGAGAATAGAAGAGTATGGGAGTGGGAATGTAAGAGTGGATGATCAGATACCAGTGATCTGATTTATAGAAAAGGGATCTTATTCGTTAGCATTGGAGTTAGACATTGTTTTAGCTTAGATGTTAATATTAGAGTTATACATTGTTTAAGGTTTGGCGTTAACATTGGAGATATATTTTTAATTGTTTTAGGTTAGGTGATACCTGAAGCTTTCATGCATGTAACTGTAAAACACATCATTTTATTCATATGTAAAATTAATATGTCATATTAGATTTCTCAACCCCGGGACATTCCCGGGGTATAATCTAGTACAAAATAATTAATTTATCAATTTTAAATAATACAAGATCTTCAATTTATTGGTTTTTATTAAGGGTGGATGGGGTGGTTATCACCCCATCACATTATTAAACTCAATCATTTTGTGTCACCTCATTCTATCACATTCCATCACTAAACCTATGTGGGGGTGTTTACATTCCATCACATTTCATCATTAAACTTTTTTTTAAATAAACTAAAAACATTACAATTTTATAAAGTATAATTGGAAAATAAATCTATTTAATAAATTTAATAAATAAAAAACATTTAAATATTTACTAAAAACATTATTTAAACATTTCGCAATGAAGCACGACTTAAACATTACCACATTAACAAGGCTCACCTACATTGCTAAAACACCTGTGAATCCTATACTTAGACTTGCGACTATGAATGGCCATCCGCACCACTGATTTGGTCGGATACACTTCCACCTTGGTTAGATACGCTTCCACCTTGGTCATACTACTGTTGTGGTGATACATTTGTGTCTATGACTCCATGAGCCATTTTTACTTGGTTTTACTTGACCGACCTGTACGACTCAAGGTGTAGCAACATTTTAAATTCCAAATCTCCAAGGGATTCATGGTAGTGGTCAACACAGAACATTTTACATCACATACTAGTCAAAAAGTCAAGATTTCGACTTACCTTTACGCGAGGCCTTTTTGCTTCAAATCTTTTCCTCAGTGGCTTCCTGAAGCCTCAACTTTTGCACCTATGCGTGTATTAAGCTTAGATGATACGTTTAGGGTTAATGCAGACAAAACCCCTTGATTTGTCTTGACTTTGAGCAAGGAATTGTGTTTTTAGGGTTAGTGTGCGTGTTTGATGGGTGTGGTTCGACATATGTGATAAGAATGTCGACCCCCCTTCTTTTCCATATTACCCCCTTTCCAATCTTAGCAACTTAACACATCTAGCCCTTCTAGTTAAATTCCATGTTTAGAGGTTTTAAACACTAACTAGGTTAGATCTTTGTAATAGGATTTAATCTTATGTGACTCATAAGTTTTAAAGGGGACCCAAGGTTATCTTCTAAATTGGGTATTTCGTATTATTTAACGTTAGAACATGACAGGAATAGAGAATTTAGGGCGTTACATTTTTATTTTAACCCGATGCTAAAATTTACAAACCCGTCGCGATCCACATCCACGTGGCAGGTTACCATTGGCCATGAGAACAACACGCGATTCGGATTTTTTTTTTGTGTGAAAAACTGAGAACTTGAAATGTGTTAAAATTTTGAAAACTTTAGTTTTTTTTTTTGAAAGGCGAACTTCATTAAAAAAAACCAAGACTGGGGGATTCCCACGACAGAAAACCCCACAAGCCAAAAAGTTACATTACATCAAAAGAAAATGACTTCCAACCCTTCCAATCCACCCCACCAAGTCTACCCCTACTACAAAACCAAAGATACGGCAAAGACTTCACATCCGCCACAATTCCGCAACGCTCCTATTCTTATGAGTGAATAGCCTCTCATTTCTAGCTTTCCAAATCCTCCAGCATGCCACCATGAAGATCCCATAAAGAACCTCTTTTTCTAGTCTTTTCGGCCATCCCACCTCAACTACCTTAATAGAGAAAAAGTAAATAGGAGGTAAATGAACCCAATTAGCGATACCCTGCCACATACCTGTCGCCAGACCACAACCAGTGAACACATGATCCACAGTCTCTTCCTCTTCGCTACACAAATCATAAACAACCTCACCATGAAGTGTATTCCTTCTACGCAACGCTACTTTGGTCGGAATTCTATCCAACAACATCCGCCACATAAACACGTTACATTTCAACGAGACCCACTTACACCAATTAAACTCAAAACCATTATTCACAGCCCCCACTCGGTCCTTACTAAGCCACTGTTTTGCATCATGTACCGAAAAATCAATCAGCCCAATATCAAACCAGGCCCATTTATCAACACTACCCACTAAAGTTTGCCTCACTAACAACCGGTGACAAACAATTAACTCATTGATTTGTTGGGCCGTGGCTGGGTACACTCTCCAGCTCCACGAAATTGGACCACTCCCAACGAATCCCCCTAGTTTATCCGCAACACTACACCATTTGTTACGTTCAAGCCGGAACAAGTTCGGAAACATAACTTTCAAAGGAACATTAGTGACCCAAGGATCTAGCCAGAACTTAATATTCAAACCGTTGCCCACTAATCCCCGTATCATATGTGTCCCAATAACATCACCCACTTTAATTTTTGTACAACTTTTAATTAACCTCGACCACGTATCAGGAAAAGACGCTTTACTCGGATACACTCCTAACTTGGTTGAGAAAAAATCTCCTCACACACTCCTATTTGAACATGGGACCTCGAGAAGGTTTATCTTCTTCATCAATGGCGGAACAATAAAAACCCTAACACACCAAATTAATTATTATTATTAATCACAACCAACACAACAATGGAGGGAGGAGGTGTCACAAAGTTTGCAGTGTATCAGAATCCAGCTCTATCTGCTGCCCTAACCAAAAACAGCCTCCGTCCTTCAAAGTCCACGTTCCTTTTCATTCTCTCTCTATCATCCGCCTCTGCTTTCTCTCTCATCTCGTTCGTTATCAGGTAGTATCGCACACACAGTTATTGTTATGTATGTATTTCACATTGAGTGTTTAATAATAGTTGATGCATTCTTATGTTTGTGTATTATTTTTAGGGAAAATGATATTATTGCCAGCTCCAAATTCAGATATGTTACTCAGGATATCGCCTGTGAGTATTATTATTATTGTCTTGAATTGTTAATTTTGTTGTTAAACTTTTAGTTAGGGCCGTAAACTAACTGAACGAAATGTGTTCATGAACTGTTGGTGAACACTTACTGAAGGAGATTTTTTGTTTGTGTGTGTTCAGTATGGAAATGAACTTGTTTGTGTTCAGTCTTAATTTTAGGTAACGAAAGTCTAAATCAAATGGATGTTGACAAACACAAATGAATGTTCTTGAACATGAATGTGTTTGTTGGTTAGTTTTAGGTAACAAAAGCAAACAGATGGAGACAGACACAAGCGAATGTTCATGAACACAAATGAACGTGTTCGTGTTCGTCGTTAGTTTTAGGTAACGGAAGCAAACTGACACAAGCGAATGTTCGTGAACACGAACGTGTTTGTTCGTTAATTTTAGGCAATGAAAGCAAACAGACGGAAACAAACACAAACGAATGTTCATGAACACAAAGGGACATGGACGCGTTTGTTCGTTAATTTTAGGTAACGAAAGCAAACAGATGCAAACAAACACAAACGAATGTTCTTGAACACAAATGAACATAAACGGACACAAACAAGCGTTCCCGAACAGAAATGAACACAAACGGACATATAGGTGGCAAGAAGACGAAGTAGATGATATAGGTTTTGATGGAAAATTTCTAATGGTTGTGATTTGGGAAGGTTGCGAGCCCTAAATTGTTAAGAGGTATATAATATACGGTACATTAATATTTATTAAACATATTATTAGTGGAATATTTAAGTATTTAGATAGAATTTAAAAATTTTAAGCTCTAATGAACTGTCGAACACAAACGAACACGTTACCAAATGTTGACGAACATAAAATGAAAGAACGCGGCCTTTGTTCATATTCGTTTATTTTCCTAAACAAACGGAATTTCTTGTTCGTCTTCATTCATTTATTAAATGAACGTACACAAAAGAACTTCCCGCCGAACGGTTCATGAAACTGTTTGGTTCGTTTACAACTATACTTCCATACTTTTAGTTGATATATCTTTAATTTGTTATGTTTGTCCACAGATATCTTTTTGAAAGTGGTGCAGGCTGTCATGGCTCTGGTTTTGGTTGGATCCTTATTTGCACTTCTCAAAGCCATTGCATTATGGAAAGCAAAAGCTGCTAAACCTGCATCTACGTCTAATGACAGACTAAGTCTGTCGAACCGGCAACTAGAGCTGTTGGGGAAGAAACCGAAGCTTCAGCAGACTGAATCAAAGGAGCAACCTAAAGCGAAAAACTAGCGCATCACCTTCAAATACACTTGTCCCTCTTCACCAACCATTTGCCAGTTCGGGGCCCTCAGGTCATATGACCCGTTTAAGTAGTGAGAAGTTGACAAGTAGTGGAAGTAAGAAGCATTCTTTTAGCACGCCATCAAAACCACCAGTTTCTCCATCGGTCTATCTTGTCCCGTCACATTCGCCAAATATGAAGACGCCACCAGGCTCGGACCACTTTGTTTCTACTCCTTGGTCGAGTAAACGGGCTTCTGCAACGAGAGAGATATCAACAGAACAACAGCTTGAAACATTCTTAGCGGATTTTGAAGAAAAGTTCTCAACTTCTGCTGGTAAAATGGCCACTCCACCTCCTACAACAAGTGGGTTTGGTATATCTAGCCCGAGTACCAATACTTCTGGTACTACAAGAAGTGCACCGTTAAGGCCCGTTCGTATGTCCCCTGGCTCCCAGAAGTTTAGCACCCCACCAAAGAAAGGGGAAGGTGACCTCCCTCCACCTATGTCCATGGAAGAGTCAATTGACGCTTTTGACCGCCTTGGTGTCTATCCACAAATTGAACAGTGGCGTGACAATATCAGGCAGTGGTTTTCTTCAGTTGTGCTGAATCCCCTTCTTTCCAAACTTGAAACTAGCCACATAAAGGTTTGGTGTAGCTCCTGATTTACCTAGTTTTAGTTGTCTGTTAAAACTGCATATAAGTAAATGAACTTCATGTGACTGCACTAATTCATCCAAATAGGTTACCCCATGTGCATTAGTAAAAAAGAACATTCATGGTCTTCTTGTCAGCAGTGTTGTCGATAATGAAGATTGCATATGCTATAGCCCGCTTCATAGCGTATCACCCATATCTTGCAATCCGTTGATTAGTGACGCCATAGCATGAATATAGCGGGATTTACGGTATCTTTGTTTTTTTCTAATATAAATAGCTGGATTTTAGGCTTTTTTTTTCTGTTTGAACATAACTACTTATTATAAGTTGCGTATTCAGATGAAATTTACAGCGTATTTTGTAAAATATACCTATAAAATATTTCTAAAATTTTCTTCTAGTGTATCGCTAAACGTAAAATAGCGTCCACTATTTCATCGCTATCCCCTACATAGCGTATAAGTAGCTTGTCGCTATCTTCTGCTATTCACTATCGACTCTGCTTGTTTCAACCATCTGTTCTCCTTCCTCTCTCAATACAGCCCTATTAGTATACTTGCTTCAATAAGTTAGTTGCCCTTCATATTTCTTTATATCTACAATTCTACCTAAATCTATTTCAATCCTTAGGAGATATAGCACAACTTTGATAATGAACGTAATTATGATGGCAGTAAAGAAGAAACCTTTTGAACATGCATCCTTTTTTCTATTAAAATTAAACATTCAGCATGATGCACCTGTGTTTGTAAGAAAAGTATTTATGCTTCTCATCATGTATATGGGCTTGCTTCCAAAGTTTTTTTTTTTTGGTTGTGTGTGTGTGTGTTGGTTTATGCATTATTCACTACTTAAATCATCAACTTCAAGTTTAATGCCCAAAAACACCAAAATCATGTTAACGGGTAAGATGAAAGGATATTTATAGTATGTGAATCACGATTGATTAAAATTACTTTGGTTATTATCTGGTGGCACTGATTGTTTAGCACTTTTCATGTCTGATTGCATAGGTTATGGAGGCTGCTTCTAAACTTGGTATATCTGTTACAATTAGAAAAATAGGAACCGATTTGACAGCTGGATCTACTGCAACAGTCACTTCAAGTGAGAGAACAAATGATTGGCAGCCTTCATATACACTTGATGAAGAAGGGCTTCTTCTTCAGTTACGCACCACTCTTGTGCAAACTCTTGATGCTTCCATGTGTAAGTCGGAAATCTTTGACCTATTTTAAAATTTGCAAATGGATCATTTTCTGGCTTGAATTCGGAAATGTTTTTTGTTCACATCTGCAATAAACTCAAATATGTTTATTGCTCTAACCTGTTAAATCTGGTAAGAACATATCATTTTTGCTCTTTGGAAGGTGGCAATTTCGACCCATATACTTATGAATTGGTCGTGTTCGTCCCAAGTCTATTTTAGTTCATGTAACCTCCTTAACCAGTTTATTAAAAAACTTAGGTTTTTTTGGTAATTGGTAATAATTTGTTTGAGTAGTCCTAATAACTCGCTAATGATTTATATGTTTGATAAAATGGTTGCTGGCCCACCCAACTTGGCCAGGCTTGTACTGAGAAATGTTTGTGGGCCAATCCAACACATCCCAACCCAACCCGGCCTGCACTAAAGCATGACCTGGACTGCACTAAAACATGACCTTTCCTACCCAAACCCATTTCGACCAATTACTCAATCTCGGATAGAGACATATTTTCTATATGATTGTCATGTATCCATCCCTTTTACAAGGTGTTTTTGTCAAATTTGATGTTTTTTTTTTTTTTTTTTTTTTTTGTAGCACGGTCTTCACTAGGTGGTCTCCAACAGATGCCAGCACAGAACCCCTCAATCCCTGTCATACAAGAGTGTATAGATGTCATTACTGAACACCAAAAACTTCTAGCTTTGATGAAAGGGGAATGGGCAAAAGGCTTGTTACCCCAGAGCAATATTCGGGCAGAGTATACAGTACAAAGAATCCGAGGTAGTCCTTTTTCTTAATTGTTTCCTTTTCCTTATTCAAAATAATAACCAGTTAATCATTTAAATTTCAGTTTTGAATGCATAAAAGTTAAATTGAAAACACCTGTGTGTCACTATTTTGCAGAGCTTGCTGCAGGAACCTGTATTAAGAACTATGAATATATTACAAACAAAAATAACTCGAGTAAAAAGTGGACTGAAGTTCCTACGGATTCACATCTGCTGCTGTATCTATTTTGTGCTTTCTTGGAACACCCAAAGTGGATGCTACATGTGGATCCTACGTGTCATGCCGGTGTACAGTCAAGCAAAAAACCCGTTATTTTTAGGTTTACTTCCATCAAAAGAACGGTTTCCCGAGAAGTATCTGGCTGTAATTTCTGGAGTCCCATCTGTGCTTCATCCTGGAGCTTGTTTACTGGCAGTTGGCAAACAAAGCCCTCCAATTTTCGCCTTGTATTGGGATAAGAAGCCACAGTTTTCTTTTGAGGTATGTGATTTTTTTTTAACGAGCAATCGAATTTTTTACAATCTTTTTATTGCTCTATTTACCACATTTTCCCAAGAATGATGATTTAATTGTTAATGAAAAGTCAACTATGATGTTTAGGAGAGCCAACTGCTAAGTCTGATTTTTGTTGGCTATTCTGTTGCAAGCTACCTGTCAGCAAATAAATGCTACATTTTGAATCCAAAGTCACCTTTTTCTCATTTAATACCGTTACAGTTTAATTTCTTTTTTAACTGTATATATATTTCATGACAATATGCTCCAAAGCTTTGAGCTGCAAGCACTGTTCTCATAACTTGACCAGACTGGCCGTCGGGCAACGAACTAGCTACATAACCAGTCCGGTGAGCCTATTTGAATCACTCCATTTTGAACTGGCCATTATTAGAGGGCGAACGGACCGGGTAGTTGGCTCGCATTCTATTTTTTTTAACTCCAAAATCTCATTAATTTACTACTCCAGGCTCTTTGTTTACTCCAGACTTTATATATTGTTAACATTGCAGGTAGGGCTGGCAATTTAGACACGAACACGATAACCTGACACGAACCTACACGGTTTTAAGTTTTAACTTTCGTGTTTGGCCTTAACAGGTTTCATGTCTATAATAGGTCGACACGTTAAGACCTGTTTATTTTCATGTCTTGTTCGTGTTTACCTGTTTCGTGTTCGTGTCTTGACAGGTCTTATCGGGTCTTATCGTGTTTCTTATCATGTCTTGTCGTGTTAACCTGTTTTACTTGGTGTTCCTTATCGTGTTAAACTGTTTATACACAGGTTCGTGTTCGTATTTGAAAAAAAATGACACGATTAGATTTCGTGTCGTGTTTGTGTTTACAGATTTCGTGTCCGTGTCTTAACAGGTTCGTGTAACTTGTTATGACAGCCCTAATTGCAGGTTCACATATAAAACAAATTAGTTCCATATTTTGTCAGGATATATTAATTTTAAAACTTGTTTATGATGTCGCCCGGTATTCAAAACCGGTCACATGACCAGCCCGATTATAAAAACATAGGGTGTGAGACTTGATTTTGCTGTTCTGATAATCTAATATTGATTTATCTATATTGCAGGGAAGAAACCGCACTTTGGGACTCTGTGTTGCTTCTATGTTACAAAATTAAGACAGATTATGGTGGCGTTGTTAGAGGAATGCATCTAGGCTCTTCAGCTTTAGGTATTCTTCCAATTCTTGAAGAAGAAAACAGTGAGTGAGATTTTCCATTTCTAGTGACTGACATCTGTAACGGCTAATGGTTTTAGCGACTCGTTTGTGTTAAGAAAATTGCTGACCAACCGTCTAGTGACTGTTTTATGTAAGAAAAAGACGGATCGACATTTTTGACATCTACTTAAATCAGGATTTGATCGTGTATGTTTTGATCAACATTGCCTCACACTTCTTGTTTAATAAACCTGGTTTAACTGAATGATGAAAGTGTCTTGGAGACTTGGAGTAATACAACCGAGCACATATTTGGGCTAAGATGAATCATGTGTTGGCCCAACAGAAGCATTTAAAAATGTTAAAAAAGTGTACTAGAAAATCAGCCCAAATAA
Organism: Ambrosia x helenae; assembly: GCA_030844895.1. Taxonomy (NCBI): domain Eukaryota; kingdom Viridiplantae; phylum Streptophyta; class Magnoliopsida; order Asterales; family Asteraceae; genus Ambrosia; species Ambrosia x helenae. The sequence continues at coordinate 60,103 of JAUTDX010004112.1, forward strand.
GTAATTCTTGATACAATTTAATCTATTACCACACGATTCGATTTCCAGTCCTCACTTTCACACTTTTATTTTTTAACCTAACTGCCTTGCCAAATACAAAATAAGATCTTAGTATGGGTCCCCAAAAAGACGAGCCCTAAGCCCATGCTTTAGTAGAATTATACTTTAGCCAAAGTTTGGTTTTGGCTATTAACAAAATTAACTTGACTTGACAAAAACCGACATTCTAATCAAATAAACCGAATGGTTAATAAGAGTATTTAACCGATGGCTTTGGTTTTGGTTGAAGCTAATAACTGAATTGAACTGAGCCATGCATACTCGTGGTTGTGTTCCCTGCGCGCATCGTACAGGCATCCTGCTAATTTTTTTGGAGGGTGGGGGAAGAGCTCAATACGTATGTAATTTTTGGCCGAAAACGCGTAAAATTACATTACGGAGCAATAAGAGAGAAAAAAAGTTTAAACAATAGGAATCATCAATAAATAAAAAGTTCATTTTTCCTCTAAAGCATGCTTTAGGAAATTAAAGACTAAAAGATACTCGCTAGTTATTTGCCCTTGGGTTGCTTGGCCATATGAGGGAGCTGCACGAATGAGGTGGTGATAGGTGGTTGAAAGTCCGTAGCTTTTCGTATTTAAATTTGTGAAATTGTAGGATTTAGGTTCTTGATCATACTGCTTTGATATGGTTTGTGTTTTACACGCGTTGATAGCTTTAAGGTGTATTTCGTGAGCTTACAGAGGCTACGGAGCGAGCTTAGAAGAAGTTGGATCAAGAAAACATCAAATAAACACGAAAAAATGACAAAATTGGGTTCATTTGCATATCCCCGGCGGGCTAGGGGCCGTCCCTGACGCCGTTGGCAGAAAGACATGGCGTCAGGAAAGGAGTAAGTCGTCGGCGATGCCTCCCTGTCACCGACGCGATTTGCTGTTTCAGTCTCCGGATTTTTCCATTTTTATGGCCATTAAGGAGGAGTATTTTATGAGATGATCAAATTCAAATGGTGGACTTTAAAAAAGAGTTTTACGAGCCTTCAAGGGGATCTTTTATCATATCTTTCATCACCTTTATGTATTTAGTCTGTTTTATTACTTTATGGCCCATTGGACTTATATTAAAGGTACCCTTCTTTATAATTCATTCAGATACTGTTCCATTTTCTCATTACACATTTTGAATGGCTACATTCTTGAGGTATGTCAATTAAATGGGCTATATCTAGAACATTGATTTATTATTTCTCATTAAACAGTTCACGACCAATAATCATTCTTCTTATCTCACTTGTTCCAGCACCAATCTCGTACAATTTAGCATCGCGTAGCAACCGGCAGTAGGGGTACTCGTTAACATACCCATTGCCACCTAGGCTTTGAATTGCCTGCAAAAAAATATATAATTTAAATATATAGAAAGAAACGAGGCGATGATGAAATTATGATTTACAATTGGGAAAATCGGTTTTGACCTGAAGAGCAACTTGGGTGGCTCTTTCAGCAGCAAAGAGTATAACTCCAGCACAATCCTGTAACCAAATGATTATAATTGTCAATTAACGAGTCACGACGTACGGACCATGAGGCACATGATGCGTTGAAAGCTACAATAAAAATTAAAAAACGCACCTTTGGAACAATTATTCGTTGTCACATTGTCTTGCAACGGAATACATGTATATCTGCAAAATGTTGATTAATTGTTAGTAACACGGTAATGATGTATAGGCTATGGAGTCCTAGTTTACCTTGAAGACTGTAAAGATGTATACATGTCTGCGATTTTTCCCTGTTCGAGAGAAAACACAAGTTTAACCATTTAATTATGGATTCGTCGATTAGTTTATCTCAAAGGGTCAAACAGAAAAGTTGGCTAATAGGGGAATAGGTCAAACGGGTTGTCCACTGTTAATAGACAAAATCGGTTTTTGATTAATGAAATACTAATATTGCTTTAATTTGTATTCATATTTCATGTGTTACTAACCTCCATAAGTTGAAACTCCCCTATGGGGCGACCGAATTGTTCTCTTTGGCGGACATAAGGAAGAACAACATCAAGACACGCTTGCATGATGCCAACTGGTCCAGCTGACAGTACAAGTCTCTCTAAATCCAAACCGACATCATCACATAAACTCCTGAAATGTGTAGCTTAAATATATAACTCATCGTCCAAAATTTAATGAACACAAGAAGTATTTCATATAAGTAGAATTTGATATAGATATAGATTCATTTTATAATGATGGTACCTTTTCCCACTTCGCCAAGAACGTTCTCGTTAGGAACGAAGCAATTTTCAAAAACAAGCTCGCATCTAAGATTTGTAACAATTAGATATAATAGATGGTACTTTTTATTAAAAAAAGATTATCGATTTTTTAATAACTTTAATGCAAACATACGTGTCGCTTCCTCGCATTCCAAGTTTGTCCAATTTTTGGGCAGTACTGAACCTGCATTACAGATACAGACATACATTGGTTATTTTATTGTTTTGCCGACACACAAAACCAATTTTAGTATATTTCCGGGATGAGCACGGGACGGTATCGGTACCAACCGATACCGATCCCGAAACTTCCAAAACCCAATACCGATACCGATACCGAAAATTATACGGTACGTTATCGGTTCAGTATCGGTACAGTACCGGTATGGTATCGGTATTTTACCTTAAAATACCGATACCATACCGATCCCGTAACGATACCCGAAAATACTGAACCGAGAACTTAAATGTGAATACCGGTACCGAACACCCTCGGTTCGGGATCGTTATCGGTTCGGTATTCTGGGCTATATGCTCATCCCTAATTCCATTATGGCCATCAAGATGAACAGAGATGTACCCAGGCATCCCTTTCTCAATAATAAAAGCGGTTATCCCTTTCGAACGAGAAGCAATATCCGTTTTAGCATAAACCACCTGGTTTTAACAAAGAAAATATATGTCAGCAACAATAAATTCAATTTGATGAATGATGAACATATTTATACGTTAATTAACTACCAGGGTTTGAGACCGGGACCATTTGTGCACCACATCTTGTTCCCATTAAGAACATAACCGCCATCAACACGATCAGCTTTGCATTTCATGCCAACAACATCTGAACCAGCTGATGATATGACAGACAAAAATCGACTCAAAATAAAGCCTCGATGGTCTGCAAAGACTCAATGTAATCCAAAAAGGGATCAAAACTACTTAATAAGAATACCATTAGGTTCACTCATCGCAAGGGCTCCCACATGCTCCACTGATTAGCTATACGACGTAACGAAATTAGACTGAAGCCAAAAAAGAACATGCATAAAGAATAAAATAAATAAATAAAACCTTGGCAAGTATTTCTCCTTCTGGGCAGCATTTCCATTTCTCACCTGCACCATCAACGCACTCGTTTATATATTAAACATGTTATGCGGCATATATTCAAAACTACATGGTTTTAGTTAGCAATTACCAACTGATTTATGCAGAGATTTGAATGTGCACCAAAAGATAAACCAACTGATCCGGGATGCACGGCTAATTTTCCTCCATAGCTAAGCAGTGATACACGTAACCGAGCCCTAGCCCTCCATATTCCTCTACAAAACAAGTCAAATATTTTTACTCTTTCAGCTTGTGAGTTAACTTGAAAACAATAAACATACCACGTTACTTGTGCTATATTACATCAAGTTTTAGTTTAGAGATCCATGTAGCGTATATTTAAGTATCAAACTGAACAAGCACAGATCGACACGTTTTAACCATATGAATGTGGCCCAAAACAGTCTTGGCAAATTAACAAGAAATAAGAGTGCAAGCTGCAGCCTTACCTGGAGCAGTGATACCATGAAGATTAAAGTCTCCCATTAATTTCCATAAGTTAACCTCCTGGACCATCCATAAACAAGACATACGAATCAGTTTTCGGAAATTTGTATATATATATGTATAAGATATAAAAAGGCTGAAAATGGATGTCTCTGGAAGTTGGCACCTTTGGGAAATTATTCGCCGTGTCTATATTTGATGCATGCGGAGCGATATGCTCTTGTGGCAAATTGTGCAACACTCTCTTTGAACTGTCATCGTTTCAAAGAAACAGTCGGGAAACCAACCAAATTTTCCTCAAAATAGTAAAATACTCAAACGCCTCAAAAAGATCAAGTAACAGTCATAATAATTTACCAACACCTTAGATGCTAGAAACACCATTTAATCAAATCATGTATAACCATAGTGATAGTGGCGCAAGGCGCACTCAAAGCATAAAGGGTGACCCTTGGCCTCAGTGCAAGGCGTGAAAAAAAAAGGATGGCTTTTTTAAACAAGGCATATAGTAAAAAATAGAATTTTTAGTGGTTTCATATTTTAGGCTTCTTTTAGGGCTAGTTTAGGTTGATTCCATGCTTGTTAAGGGTTGGTAAATCGTTTCACACACTTTCGATTTTTGCCGCAATTTTGTCAAAACGTTGACTGAAAAAGGCGCCTAAGGCATGAAAGTGTGGCTTTTGAAGCTGCGCCTAAGGGCTGAAAGAGTGGCTTTTGAAGCAAAACAAGAAACTTGCGCTAGGCCGGGAAAGCTGACCTAGGCGCACGCCTGGGTGAGCCTTGACAAACACAGACTGTATTTTGAGATAAAATCACTAAAAAAATTTAAAAACTTTTAGGTTGATAAGTTGCCTACAGTCTACTTTTACCATCACCAACTATATTCCAAGATCTTTTCCTGTGTAATCTATTCCAAAATTAATCATCAATCATGCCCAGTATATCCCACGAATAGTAAAAAACTATCGGTAGGGTCAGGGGAGGGTGAGATGTAGGCACACCTTGCCTCTATCCATAAGGATAGAGAGGCTGTTTCAGAGAGACCCCAGCTCAAAAAGAGAAACATAATACAAGCAAACATACAAGTAAAGAGACAGGTACCACATGGATATTCCGCTATCGGTACGGACTTGAGCAGGAATAAGCTAGTAAGATAGTGCATAGAAATCTATTACATTGAACATCATACAAACATGTACACGAGACGACAACCACATGCAAGTTTCACATTACTCAAGAAAACAAGATAAACAGATACATAAATCAATATAGGTTTAGAAATCCTATAGTTAAGGTCTCCTAATAAACGGCTATGCTACCTAAGTGACAAATCCTAAAGTCACTTACTTTATTCCAAAATTAATCATTGCTATAATAATTGTGTGATTTTGTGCATTTTAATCAGTTCAAATACTTACTGTTCCTTTAAATCTGTACCTTGAATCCTCATATCAACAGTAAATAATAACCAATAGGGTTGGTGGCCCATCAAACAACCTAGAATCGAAGGTCATGAGTTCAAGTCTCACACACGACATATGATTAAAAAGAAATTCACCTAAAAACAATAAAAACAAATAAAAAACAGTAGAATAGAGCTACAAAAACACATAACCTGAATCTGGGTATCATCAAACAGCATAGAAGTAGAAAAGAAGGCACACGAAGATGAACAAACAGAAGCCCTGGTGTTTAATAATGTGTTAGCTATTGATGTTGATCTACCCAACCTTTGCATCATCATCATCAATAATATTATTATTGAACAGAGGTTGAATGAAGTTACAGGTTGAAGAGTATTAAAAGGAACAAAACAGGTCGTATGGTGTTAAATTAAACAAATGGACACATTAAACACTCCATTATAAGGTATGGGCGGCTTAGGATTTGATTGCCATGTGTACGTATGGTAACAAAGGATAAGTACACAACATTCATATGACGAAAATAACACGACAAACTAAGTCGTGGGGATCTGTCTCACCAAACTTTTTAGTGGCATGTGATTTTGTTACAAAACTATTTAATTAATTTTTATTTATTGGAGATTAAACAACTTATTAAATGTGTGACCGTACTAGTGGTCTAGTGTGTCAGACTCGATTATAAGCCAGACTTACATGTAGTCCTAGTTCACTATAATCATTGGCTCTGACTACTTATCTGTCACACCCTCAAATTCCACTTGTGGGGTTTCACCGCGAGGGCGTGACATTACCAGGATCAAAGTCAACGGTCACAATAAACGACAACTATATCATAGGAAAATAACGTAAATAAACAACCACGCAGTTAAAAGTTTATGCAAACCAAAGACAGACAGTGGAAGCAAATATGTTTTACAAAACCAAAGTTCAAAAGTATGCAGTTAAACCAAAACAAGGTTTACTTTATGAATGCAAAGACCAGACGCAGTGCGACTCTAGTGCGCCTAAGACTCCCTGCTACCTTAGCGACATGAGAAAACAATGCAATGTTAGTCAACACATAAAGTGTCGGTGAGTCACAGAGATAAGTTTGTAAAAGTTTGTAACGTTTGTAAACCAGACCAAACAATCCTTACATCTTATACTGATGCTAGCTAGACATCGTACATGATACTATAGTGTCGTGAACCACTGCTGAACGTTAGAATGCCTCTCATACCCGTCACCGGTTCATCACCCGGTGCCGTAAAGTTTGGTAGGACAAATATGAACCTGCCACCAACCTCCAGTCGGCCCGAGTGGGCTTGCCATGCCCAATAGATCTATTCACACTTTCCCCGCTATGTATCCACATATTAATGGTTAACTACAGTTTGAGAGGTCTTTACCGATGAATAAATGTCACTAATTATCCATGTGATATAATGTAATATGTTGTTTTAAATGTATGTAAGTTCGTACTGCATTTTCTCCCCCTAAAAGTATAAAAACAGTAAAGAATATGGCTGTGACACTCACCTTAGGTTGCGTCTTCTAAATAAAGAATAACCGACACAGTCTCTGATAGTTTCCAAATACCGGAGATCTATCATAAAAGTTTGTATAAGTGTTTTGACTAATAAGCCTAAGGTTATCTAGTCCCCGATTGTCCAGATCGTGACTACGTATGTTCAAAAACGTGTTTGACTGTTGAACCGACACACCAGACCGACTCGACATCACGTTGATGACCCATTACATAAACTAATCAAGTACATAGAGATTACACATAAGGTTCAGGCATTAAAACACTTAGTTTGCATCAAAAATTGCTCGTATAGCGTCGCAGGGTCGAATCAGTGAATTACCAGACTGGTTCGACCCAATTACAAGTTGGTTTCGACCCTCATGATGCATATTTGACATATATACAAGTTCATTCGACCTAACACATGTTTATTTCGACCATAACACATGTTAAATCGACTTAAATCATGTTCGTTCAACCAAATTGAAGTTCATTCGACCTTTTTGGGTTGTTTTGGTTGAATAGATGCATGGTATTTTTTTTTATAAAAAATTGGATAGTTAATAAAAAAATATAGAGAGAAAGTAGATGGAGATAGTTGGCGTGGTATAAAAATGTGGGTGGAATGGTTTGTTTTTTTTATAATAATAAAAATTAAAAAGTGACCGTTGCTTTTTTTTTTAAAGTGACCGTTGCTTCCCTACTGTTACACGACGTTCAAAAAAAAAAAGAAAATAAAAGGTAAAAGCTTATTGGTCGTCCTGGCGTTAAGGGGGAGACTGGGACCGGGGGTGTTGAGACGAGGGACGGGGGAAAAAGTTGTTGGGACGGGGGTGGGGGCGTCCCCCATACCCATCACTCTTACACAATTAATAGATTAGTTCATGTGTGTAATTTTTTTTTTTTTTGAATGAGTTAACTTTTTGTCACCAATGAAATTTGAACTATTAGTAGAAGAAAAGGCTAATCCTGATTTAACACTTTGTTACCAGTAGAATAAAAAACCCTTTGGTTAATCTGTTAACTAATGTTGCAGATAAAAATCGAGCACGGGTCGGATTGGATAAATGATATTATGGTGTATAAAGTTTTGGGCAATTTAAATTGTTAAAAAAATAAACACCCACAGCAAAACGCGATCATTCATCCACTAGTAACTTTATTAAAACTTAAGGAACATAGTTCTTTAGATGTAATAGGAAAAGAACATAGTTCGTTAAATAAAACTTAGAATCATTTTAACCTAATTAAACAATAAACAATTAATTGATACAGAAAAATAAAACTAAACAATTAAAAAGAATTAAACAAAATAATTAGTAAAAAACTAAATTAAAAAGTTATTTAAAAAGCAGAAAGTCAAGTGAATAAGAAAAAAATATATAGACTTGTATAATTAATCTCTACTACATTATAAATGAGGGGAGTATGGCTAAATGTGTCCCATATTGGCAAACTTAAGATGACATTTGAAAAGGCCATATGCTTTAATCTTCAAATGTCATGTAAAATCTTTCCCAAATTACCCTTGAATGCATTAAGATGCTTGTACCATAATGCATTAGATGCTGTTACCAACCATTTTCCATTAACTTTTCCATTAAACATTTTTCTTCCTTTTGTGCCCTTGTTATACAACCTTTGATGGCAAGTGTACAAATCACTAATGCAACTCATTCTATGAAGCTTAAGCCATTCTTTTTGAAACCGTTC
>JAUTDX010004113.1:0-35557 GCA_030844895.1 Ambrosia x helenae
TATACACATATAGGATTAGGTTCAAAAGAAAACAAGCATGAGTTGGAAGAACTTGAGAACTCGGAACGTAAAATGTGAATTTAAAAAAAAAATTATACATTGATATAAAAACGGGTAACTCCACAGTAAAAAAAAGTGAAAGAAAAATTTTTACAATGGTTTACACTGGTGTAAAAATAACAGCACACCAATGTTGACTTTATAAGTAAATGAATATTCTATTTATATTTTATTATGCTTTAATTTATAAACCACACATTCTTTTTTGATTAAATTAATTGGGTGGTTATAAAGTAAGTTCATTAGTTCTTCCAACTCAACCATGTTCTCGTTTTACCTTTTTCCTATATATACATATATATATATAATATAGGATTCAGTTCACTTGAGAACTCATTCTAGTTGTGAAAACCATGAGAACTCCGACGTAAAATGCGAGTTTTTAATTTTTTTTACTCAAGGATGTAAAAAATGGTAACTAAGAAATATAAAAAAAAAATTACATTGTCCTTACACCAGTGTAGCAAAATGACTACATCGGTGTACCGAAATTAATATTTTGTCTGATATTTTATTATGTTTAATTATAACCACAAATCCATTGAACAATTAATTAAATGTGTGGCTATAAAGTGAGCTCCGATGGTTCTCACAACTCAACCTAGTTCTCATTTTAACCCATAAATATATATATATATATATATATAATCAATCATACCATGATGGTAAATTGAATTATTTGTTCTTCTATGATTGTTGTAAGATGAAAAACTTGTAACCCAATATTCTTGTACTATTTTCCTTCTTCATCTGTTCTTTCTATAACTTCATAGCCTTTGTTTTGTTTGTCCATGGCAAATGCCAAGTCTACTAGTTGATGCTGGAGCTTGTAGATGATTAAAGGAAATTCTTCACATATTTTTTGTGAGACAAGTTGTTCGAATTCTAGGAATCTTTCTGTAACAGGTTCCAAAAAATTTCTCCAAGGAAAAATCAAGAATCCTGATTCTAAAAGACTCAAAAGACCTGTTTATTTATGTTTTTTTTCTTTTTCACGAGCCTATAGTTTTTATTATATGTTGTACTCTTTCTTATCTTTTTTCTTTTTATCATAAAAACCATAAGCTTTTGGTGTATAGATTGTTGTTTTGCAAAAAGCATAAGCATTTCTTTTTAATTGTTCTTGTAATGCTACTTCTTTGCATTTTTCCTCTAATATACTAAATGTATATGTTATTCTAGGTCTTATTCCTAGATTTTGTTATGTTCTATAACTTGTTTTTCCATGCTTCATGTATAGATTTTCCTAGATCTCCTGGTAACTTTATAAAATACTTATCACATAAATCATCATATAAATTATACTTGCAAAATCTAATGTAAAAATCACATATAAATTATACTTCCAAATTCAAGTTAAAAAATCCCGACATGATTATTAGAACAGCTAATATAGAAATATAGTCCATTAGATAAAGAATAATTTAAAAAACAAATCCATGAAATGATTAATCAAGGATTAATCAGAAAATCAGAAAGTCCACATAGATCTTCCCCAGCTCACTCTCGGGGAAGTGGCCTTGCCCTTTTGAAATTACCATTCCTACAAGGATGGTTTGCCTGGGTACAAGGGTTATTCTACACTTCTTATGCATTTCCAGCGAGACCATTTCAATGAGAAGGAAAGGAGGGAATTGTTAAAGAGACAGATTGCTTCGAACTTGGACCTCTACACAGATGTTGTTAATACCGTGAGGATGCTTGGGAAATGGCTATGTGGGGGGATGTATGAACCTGCATGTCTAACCGCTATTGTCGTCACGAGGGTGTTGTACATAAGTGCACTTTAGGTGCAGGAAATGCCATTCATTATCTTGTAGGGATCCCTCAGCCGTGTAGGTCGCCTGCGGAGCCTGAGAGTGTCTTGTCTACAGGGTGGTGGCAGATGTCACTCACCTTGAGCGCATCCTCGCGCTCCCCCTCTCCACTGTCAAGATTATCCGCCTGCGTGTCGTATGGCATTTTGCACAGGCTTTGTTAGGGGGGCTGTGCAAAGTGGCGAGTTCCCCAGGGTCTATGAGGCATGGGTTAAGCTTCTGTTGTTGCCTCGTTGCACGTTATGGCGTTCAAACCAGCCCGTAGGCAAGAACGCAGGTCTAGGAACAGGAAATCGCTTCAATGTCACTCAATTATACGAGCCTTAACGGTTTGGAAAGATGGGGCCGGCTTTGAGGAGCTCGTCAAAGAACCTCCTTGATCTACCGGCGGAGGGGCTTTCATGTAGGCCCAGTGAGGAAGATAATGATGGGGGTGAGGGCGATATTAAGCAATGCCTTCGAAAAGTGGCAGACGGGCACTACACAGCTGCGGTCAAGGTCCTGTGTTTCATCAGGGGTCGCGCCTCTTGAGGAGGCCACTTTGAAAGCCTTGATAGATAAATACCCTATTGTGGACCCTCCGACCAAGCCTTCCACCATGCCATCTGAGCCGGCTCTACAGTTGTTGTTGATTGTGTGCTCGCGGGTATTAAATCCTTCCCAAAAGGGACCTCTTGCGGGAGGGATGGTTTTGCGGGCTCAACATATCTTGGACGCTTTTTGTGGCCAGGGGTCCCCAGCGTGTTTGAGTTGCTTAAGTCCATCACAGATGTTGTCAACTTGTGGCTCGGGGGCTTTGTCCCTCTGAACTGGCGGAGTTCGTTGCCTCCACTCTGCTAACCGCCTTATTAAAGCCCGACAATGGAATTAGACCTAATCGCGGTTGGGACTATTTGGAGGAGATTGGTGTCGAAAGTCGCTATGCGTAAAGTGGGTAAGGAGATGGCTGCTTATCTAGGGATTTCCAATTTGGGGTTGGGGTCCCTAATGGGGCAGAAAGCAGTGTTGCACAGTGCCAATAGGTTTGTAAACAGGTTCCATTCTAATGGCTCCCTGGCTATGCTTACTGTTGATTTCTCCAATGCTTTTAACATAGTCGACCGTACGACACTTCTCAAGGAAGTTAATTGACAACGCCCATCCCATTTACCCGTGGGTGCAATTCTTGTATGCCCGGCATGCTAGGTTATACGTGGGTGATACTCACATTGATGCTACTACTGGGGTTCAGCAAGGGGACCCCCTCAGCCCCCTCCTTTTGCATTGGTCCTTCACCCGCTTGTTCTCCGGTGTAGGAAGCCTGCTCCTTCCCCTTCCATGCTTGGTATCTAGATGATGGCAATATTATAGGTAAAACAGAAGACGTAGCGAGGGCACATGATATTATTCGATCTGAAGGCCGTCTCTGGGGCTTATGCTTAATGTGCGAAAAACTGAGATTTTTTTGTCGACGTTCAATGGTTCAGCAACAACGCACCGCTTTAATTCCCTAATGAGATAGGTAGGCCTGACCGAGGGGTTAAACTCATTGGGGGAGATGTTAACCGGGATGCAGGTTATATATGCTCTTTGGGCAACAAAAATGGCTTTGCGCGCGGTTGAACTCATGGAACACCTGCCAAAATTAAGAGACCCTCAAAGTGAGCTTCACATACTGCGCTCATCATGGGGGTTGCTAAATTAGTGTTCGGGCTCCGGACATGTCAGCTAGAGCATGTCCAAGAGGCGGTGTCCATTTTTTTATGCAGGCCTCCGGGAGGCGGTTGAAAGCATTGTCGTCTGTGGAGGGACACATTTTGGGGACCTCCAATGGAGGCTAACATCCTTGCCTATGGGGGTATGGGGGCTTAGGAATTTTCACGGGGGGGATGTGTCAACATACACCTTTGTAGGGTCAAGGGCTCAGTCATAGGGATTGCAGGACCACATCCTGCGGAGGGCTGGTGTGATGTGGGTGGATTCTGACTACACCCTCGCACTTCGTAATATTAAAACATTTCTTCCGGAAATTGATCTTGGCGGTTATACCGATAAGGAGACCGCCCCTAAGAAACCTCAACAAATCTTGGCGAGTGCTCTTTATGGTAAACACGTGCAGACTATGGAGGGGCAGTTTGATATGACTCCATGACAAAAGGCAGTGTTTGCATGTCTTCAAGAGGCCCATGCTCAAGATTTTCTAATTGCCGTGCCCATTGAAGGGCTTGGGCAGCGGATGTCAGCGATCGAATACAGGGCTATTCTCAAATACCGGCTTTGGCGAGCTTGCGCTCCACAGCAAGGAAATGCCGGGGTTCAGTACCGCCATGATTTAGTCAGAGAGGTTCTATGGGATGTGCTTCGAAGTGCGGGGGTCTCGGCCAAGAAAGAAGCACCGATCAATTTTCTGACCTATCCGCGCGGGGGGGGGGGGGGGGGGGGGGGGGGGGAGGGGGGGGGGTAGAGCTACCATGCGCCCTGCGGATGTTCATGTATTTGGATGGGTTGGGGCAAACATGCTTGTGTTGACCTGACAGGGTTTCCCCCTTGGTAGGTTTGCGCGACAGCGGCTTTGTACCGGGGCAAGCAGTTTCGAGGGCAGAAGCTAAGAAGGTTGCTAAGCACGGAGAAGCCTATTTAGAGAATTAACATGTGTTCTTGCCGTTTGCTTTTGACACATTTGGATCTCTGGCCCCTGAGGCAGTACGATTCCTGAAACGAGTGCAGAAGGTGGTCCACAATGACTCGCAAAGCCCTAAGAACCAAGGGTTGTGTTTAGCAGGATGGCTTTGCGATTCAAAAGGGGATAGCGGTGCAGCTTGTTGCCCTCTTACCCACCATCTAAATGTAACTTGTTTTGTCCGAACTATATATTTCAAATAAAAAAAAAATAGAGCATAGATAGGGTTGTAGATGGACATGCTTATCCTTTTTAAATATTCTTCATGGTTTTTATATTCCTAATAAAGACAGTTTATTAAATCTGATACAAAATAAAAAGATTTTCTCAAAATTCGATTTAAAATCAGATATAACTAGCTAAAATTAGAAGAAAGCTGTAAACCATGGACAACGATTCATGGATAGTATATTTTTTAGTTTTGGACTAAAAAATGCTCCTTTAATATTTCAAAGATTCATGGATAGTATATTTTTTAAATATGACTTTTGTTTGGTATATATCGATGACATTCTAGTTGCTAGTAATACAGTACAGGAACATGAGAAGCATTTACAGCAAGTTTTTGAAGAAATAAAGAAGAATGGTATAGTAGTATCCAAAAGGAAAATGGAACTATTTAAAAGAAAAATAGCTTTTTCAGATGTAGAATTTGGAAATGGAAAAATAGAATACAGCCACATATTTCTACAAAATTTTTAAATTTCCCTGAAAATTTTGAAAATTTAAAACAAATACAAGCCTTTTTAGGATTGGTAAATTAAGCTAGAAAGCTTATTCCAAATCTATCAAAATTAGTAAGACCTCTTTACATATAAACAACTAGAAATGGTCAAATATATTTTAATCAAGATGATGTTAAATTAGTACAGAAAATAAAGACAACTGTAAAAAAATTTTAAATCATTGGAGTTACCATTAGTAACAGATTATATAATTATTAAGACATATGGATGTAAAGAAGGATGGGAGCAGTCCTTCAATGTAAACCAAATAAATACAGTTCAAAGGAGGAAGAGAAAATGTATGCATATGCAAGCGGTAATTTTCAAAATAAAACAACTTAGAATACAATAGATTTTGAAATACAACCATAATTAGTGCATTACAACACACACACAACACATATACATATATATAAGGGAATGTCAAATAGAAAAAACTAATAGTTCGGGAGAGAACTCGAGAACTGCTACTTAAATTAAAAAAAATCATAGCTCAAAATTCAAGTCAAAAACTAGAAAATTAGTTCGGAGCTTCTCTTTCCACATCATCCCGGTTCAGAAAAAAAATAAAAAAAAATGCGAATTTTAATGCACATGTTTAGTAAATGTCCGTTAAACTTTGGAGTTTAGTTTAGCCTCTATGGTTTAGGTTTTGGGGTTGGTTAGGGTGGGTTTAGACTTTTAGGTGGGGGCTTAGGTTTTTGGTTGTGGTGGGTGAGGGCTTTGGTTTTTTGGTAAGCTGTGGGTGGGCTGATTTAGGTTTTTGGGTAGGGGTGGATGGGTGGTTTAGGTTTTTGGGTGAGCGGTTTAAGATTTTGGGTGTGGGTGGAGTGGAATTAGGTTTTTTATTGTGAGGGTAGGGTTGGGGTGTGGGTTAGGTTTTTAGCTTATACTACACATATGCAGTGGCATTTTTTAGGGTTTTTTTATTATTTTTTTTTATTTCTAAAAGGGATGACGTGGGAAAGAGAAGCTCTGAACAAATCTTATAGTTTTTTACTTAAAATTTGAGTTACAATTTTTTATAATTTATTTCATATAATTAGGGTTCACGAGTTCTCTCAACAAAATTAGCTTCTATTGAACTATCATATATATATATAATAAAATATATATAATATATATATATATATATATATAATATATATATGATTCAGTTCTAATGCGAACTATGTTTGACTTGTGAGAATCTTGAGATCTCCGACGTAAAATGCGAATTTTAAATTTTTTTACACACTGATGAAAAAATGGCCACTAAGGAAAAAAAGTGACGTAAATGTCTAAACCGATGTAATACTTAATTATGGGCCAATGCTGTTGTAGCCTAGTGGTTGCAATGGAGGTCGGAAGGTTTACCCACTTTGTGGGGTTCCTGCCCTGGGAGGTCACAGGTTCGAATCCCACTCAGAATAGGGTTATTCTGAAATGAGGGGCTGGACCTTAGGGGGGGCCCGGGGACCGGACCTGAAGGGTGCGGGGCTTCGTTATGGGTGGTGTACCGTTGGCCGTTTCAAAAAAAACTTAATTATGGCTTAATCACAACCATACTTTATTTTACAATTAATTAAATGTGTGGCTAACAGTGAGTTCGTATGGTTCTTACACTCAAACCTAATTCTCATTTTAACTCATCCATATATATGTGTGTGTGTGTGTCTATATATATATATATATATATATATATATATACATATAGGGGGTGGTTCCGGTAAAAACCCACTTTTTAGAGTGAAAACCGTAGATACTCTGACTTCCCTAGCTTTTTTGGGCATGAAAATTTTAGGGCATGTAATAAATGATTCTAAGCATTTTGAGTCAAAAAAATCAAAAAATGCAAGCGGTTTTTTTTAAAAAAGAAAAAGAAAACGTTTTCGGGTAACACAAATTACATGAAATTACACATGTTATTTTCGTGTAACATATGTTACCCGAAAACAAATTTTTTTTTAAAAAAACGCTCAGCGCTTTTTTGATTTTTTTTTTTGCTCAAAATGCTTATGCCCTAAAATTTTCAAAAAAAACTCGGGAAGTCGGAGTTCCACGGTTTTCACTCTAAGGAGGGTTTTCATTATATACTTACACTATATATATATATAGGGGAAAGTTAATTTGAGAACACCTATATTTCGTGCGAACCGCGAGAACGCCATCTAAAACCATTCAAATCCAAATTTTCTTTTTACACTTATCTTTATTACTAAAATACAATTCCAAAAAGACAATTTACGCATAAAAATTTAAACGTATACGAAAATAAGTTGTTTTTACACATGTGTAAATTTACTATTTATACATGTGTAAACTGTTTCATTTACACATTGTAAAAAGTTAATTTGAAAGTATTTTTGCAAGAAAAGATGAATTATTTGGAAAGAAAATTCATTTGTAATGTTGTATTTTGATTATAATTAGGTTTATATTAAAAAAATGATTTTGATTGGTTTCGCATTTGTTCTCACGGTTCTCACGATATTTAGCGTTCTCAAGATAACCCTCCCCTATATATATATATATATATAGATATATATATATATATATATATATATATATATATATATATATATATATAGGTTTAGGTTTCTGTACAAATGACATTTTTCGTACAAAGTATGAGAACTATATGTAGTCATTTTGTTTTAAATTTTGACTATGATGTTTTCGAGTCCTTTTGCATTGTATTCTAGACATGAAATTTAAAACACACCGATTAATTTTTTCGTATGGTGTTTTACATTACATGTTTAGAATATATTAATTAGTGTTTTAAATTGTTAAGTTTTGGGTTTTTCTACATAAAGTATGAGACGAGGTGTTGGGGCGTCTCCACACCGCCCAGCCTTAGAGTTAAGTGTTGTCCCTCTTGAGGATAAGGGTTTGGGCTCTATAAAAACGAATTTGATAGTATAATTTATTGTCGTTAAAAAATACGGTTATTGGTTTCATACACACTGTGACATCACATTCTGGGGGTGTGACATCACAAATTAAGGTATGTGACAACTTTTTATTGGTGTGTGATGTGAGCCCGGATGTATGAATCCTAAATATAGGGTGTATGATTCCTAAATACCTAAAAATAGAAAGACTACAAAGTTCACTGAAAATAAGAAAGTTGTCGACCAAAGTGTTGTGCACGGAAGCTTCTTAATGGGTGTGTCAATACAGCTGGACTTTGGGCATGCACACACCAACCCGGTTTTCCGCGGCTATGACTTGCATCTGTGTAAAATAATATTTTTTTATTTCTTCTACACACGTCAACTAAAACTAGTGGGTATGAAAGATGACCTAAATGGAATGTCCTTCATGCTATATAGGCGTCACGTAAGTAAGGATGGGGTGTTCTTTTGAGGACTAACCAAGAGTATGGGGACAACCCACGCTCATTTTTTATTAATTAATCATTTATTTCTTTTAACTTTAATATTTTGTTTATTCTTTCTCAAAGTGATAAATAATTAATATACAATTAAATTAAATTAAACACTAAAATTAATAAAAAAAAGTTTATGATACAAATAAAATTGAAAATAAAAATCGACCACTTAACATTAAGAATGTACTCTTTTTTTTATAACAAACACAAATATCAAAGGCGCGCCTAAACATAAAGCACGCCTAAACCTAAAGGCGCGCCTAAACACAAGGGCGCGCATTTGTGTTTAGGCGCCTAAACATAAAGGGGACATTTGTAGACGACTTGTGTTGTCTGGTTCGTCCAAAAACAGGGGAAGCTTTGCCGTATTTTTTATAATAATCTTTGTTTTGTTTTTTGTTTTGCAGATATGACAAACAGAAGACGTCGTATCTAGCCTGAAGACGGGAATCCTCTAGCACTGGGAGATATGAGAGACTGGGTGTACAGGCACGACAACGATGACTATGAGATCGCGCGCTAGGAGAAGATGGAGACACATCCGGTACACGGATCGCGCACTATTGACTGGGACGCAATACGCGCGATCGGTGCAGATGAGAGGTTTACGGAGTGGATCCCAGACGACAGCCCTTGGGAGCGGTTGTTTGCTGACCTCCACCATGATGCGTATCGGCCACTTACGCTGGAATTCATCTCCACATTCCGCTACACGTCGCTTCCACTGGTGCGGATCCCGACGCCGAGCATGAGCTTGAGGTACAGTTCAGATTATTTAGACAGCTTTACACATATACGGTGGACCAGTAGGCTACGACTTGCTGCTGGTACAGAGAGGACGAGCTCGTCCAGGATATCTACACCACAGGATGACCACCTTGCCAGACGACATGCTGATGGCCTGGTGGCCCATTATCAGTGGTCCAGTGTATGGGGAGGAGGGCGAAAGGTATTATTATTGTTATTTAGTTCATTTAGTTCGTTATTATTATTGTTATTTAGTTCGCTTAGTTAGTTATTATTATTGTTATTTAGTTCGTTTAGTTCATTTTTTTTGGATTTTGTAGACGACTTGTGTTGTCTGGTTCGTACAAAAACAGAGGAAACTCTGCCGAAATTTTTATAATGTTATTATTATCCTGTGCAGGACGGATAGGGCCAGCAACATCCGGGACCCTGTGATTCGTTACATACACCGTTTGATTACCTGGTCGATTGTCGGACGGTGTACCTTTAACGAAGGGTCAATCAGATGGACCTTTTCTATCTGTACTGCATCTTGAGGGGTAGGCTGGTTGCGCTGCATAGGTGCTTTGCTGAGTACATCGCTGCCTACCCTCATAGGTATGCTGTGGGGCTATTCCGATAGGTGGTATCGTCACCGCCATCGCGCTGCGTGTTGCCCCAGCCGATTTGTGGACGCCATATTGAGGAGGACAATTTACCAGCTCCTATGAGGCCCAAGTAAGATTATTGTTATTCATTATTATTTAATATTATTATTATTTATTATTATTTAATATTATTATTGTTGTTTTGCATTTCAGGCGGTTAAATATTCAGACTATGCAGCAGATGAGTGGCAGGACGGGTCCGCGCAACAACCCACCCGCATATTACCAGCGTGCTTGGGGTGTCGATGGCGACCGTGGCGAGCATTTTGTACCACAGCCGCTGGTACATATTGAGGGGGTCGCATGCCGAGGAGGTCCGGATGCCACACGTTGTCGCGGTGACCCACAGATTGATGTAGGGATGCGAGATGTTGCCCCTGATGAGCGTCAGCATCCTGGTCGCGTTTATCATGCCGTCAGGTTGCCTGATAGCACGGTCCAGATACTTCAGCAGATCTTGGATCAGTTGGGGTCGATGCGGGCTGATATGCAGACGATGGGGCTGATATGCGGTGGCTGTTAGAGAGCGAGAATGAGAGACGACGGGATGCTGGTTTGGAGCCACGTACCCTTTAGGGTGGAGCGTCCAGCAGTCAGCCGGTTGGGTCGGCTCCTTAGTTGTACATTTGAACTCAGTATGCTTTATTTTGTATGTAAATGTTTGAATATTATCCTTATTATGCTTTATTTGGTTTTATTGTTCGTATCTTGGGTTTTGTTTAGTTCGGGCAACATAAACGTTACAAAAAAACCAAACATTCGTTCATATTCATATACACAATCTGTAAGACCCTACACGATAAACGGGTAATTTAACAATAATTTACGCGTAATAACTTAGTTTGGAAGGTTGGATTAAAATATTACATTCATGACAAATTTCACGAAACATTTAGTAATACAGATCGTGTTTCAAAACATGATAAGTTATATTTAAGACTGAAAGTGATGTCGATAACACCTTCCAAAACCAAGTTTATAAGCATTTTTGTTAAAAGGTTGCGGAAGCGGACAAGTCTTGTACGTTTGGTTCTTGTTTCGAGCCTTGATCATCATCCGTATCACGTACCTAATTTCCTGGGGGTTAAACATGAATAAATAACCCGTTAAACATACGTAGGATTGAATTGGAATGATAAAAAAAAGGTTTAAGCAACGAGGGCGTAAAATACATCCATAGAGGTAAAATACACCCTCAGGCATATTTTGAGGGCATAAGCAGTAGTCTTGGGTGTATCTGAAAATTACTCAGGCGTAAAATACGCCCTGTGGCGTAAAATACGCTGCCTGACGATTCTGAATGTTGTTTCAAAAACTAAAACCATGCAAATTGTCATCATGATCTATCCGACCCGTTTAGGCTTATTTATGACAAAGATCATACATAACAACATACTAATCCTCAATTTACTTGTTCATTTGACCATCCTATATTCCTGACATACACTCGGGTTCAAATGTCTTACTTGA
Organism: Ambrosia x helenae; assembly: GCA_030844895.1. Taxonomy (NCBI): domain Eukaryota; kingdom Viridiplantae; phylum Streptophyta; class Magnoliopsida; order Asterales; family Asteraceae; genus Ambrosia; species Ambrosia x helenae. Next base: position 11,502 of record JAUTDX010004113.1, read on the forward strand.
TCGTCTTGAATGGCAACTTATTCGTCTAGCATAAATAGAACTTACCCATGTTGCTAAACCATCTATGATCCCCATTGCTAACTTACGCTTCATGAATGGCCTACCATACCAATAACTTGGTAAGGTAGGAATCCATCTTAGTCGCACTACCGTTGTGGCGAAGCCCTCGTGTCCATGGCCACATGTGCCACTTTACTTAGTCTTACTCGCCCGGCCTGTTTTGACTCAAGATGTAATGGGATGTCTGAGTTTTTGATTCTCATGGGGATCACGATGGTATACAACATATCAAAAGAATTTATGATAATATGATTTCAAGTATAAAAGTCATGTTATGACTTACCTTAGCTCGTGCCCCTTTATGCTTCTAGATTAGCTTGAGATTGTCAAGATAAAGTCTACGAATATACTCAAGCAATCAACAACAATTGATATCGGTATAATATCGATCCTTGGTTTAGTTTCTTGTCTATCTAGTGTTTTACCCAAATTGACCCGTTAGCCTAATTGGGATATTGACAACCTTCCTCTAAGGCCGTTTTCTATGTATTATGAATCTCGTTTAAGCTTCTTTTGTGACATTCCAACTACTAGCTTCCGAATATATACAAAGGTATAATAAGCATATAAGCACACTAGGAATATATTGAGATTTAAGCCATCGGGTGACTTACCTTCCTTGCTTTCCAATAATCTCACATCCATAACGTTTCGGCTTCCCGAATCTTCAAGCTTAGCACCTATTAATTGATCAATGCACATTGGTGTTTAATTGCTCGTTTCTTGCATACTTTAACCATATGATCCCACATATGTTTAGATTAAGCATAAATTGCAAGTACACAAGTCCTAATCACATAGCCACGTTTCTAAGTGAATACATTTTCTTTCAAGCATTTCATCGAGCACCTTATGTGCATAATTTTACAATTAGTTTTCTAAGCCTTCTAGATTACATGGATTTTACCATATGCTTAGTTCATCATCAACACATGTATAATTTGGTCCCTAGTACCTTATGTTGCTTTCACAATAGCTATTTATGCAAGATTATGCACCAACTCATGGTGTTTATGTCTAGTCTATAAACCCATCACATACATACTTCAAGAATTAACATAACATCACATAGCTTCAAATTTAATCATCTATGTGGTGTTTATAAGCATATTTAAGGTTCCTAATCACAAGGAGATCCTCCAACATCATCATATTCGAGTTTTGACAAGAACCCTAAATCACCATCTTCCACATACATGGGTTTTTGGCAAAATTAAAGAGTTCTAAGGTTACCTTATGATGAGTAGAACACTAGATGACCAAGAATTCCCTCATGCAATAACAAAAGCTCCTGATTTTATCATGGTTTGGGGCTGTTTTGGTTTGAGTTCTTGTGTGTGTGTTTTGGTGGTGATGAACGACTAGAGGTGTGTGTCAACACACACTTTTCACTTTAACCCCCTTTTATTATTACTTTTTCTAAATAGCACATTCAGCCCCTCATATTCCCATGCTAGTTGTGTAAGAATCCCATTTTAAGTTGTAAATAATGGAACTACCAAAATTCTTTTACGGTTTAGCTTAAGCGTTTTGTTTAATTTATTCGCTAAGCCCTAGATTTCGCGCGTTTTAATAATAAGTGTATATACGGATTTTGGGGCGTTACACAATCATATAAAAAAGATTATATTATACAAATAAAAAATAACATTTATAAAAAACCAAACATTTATATTTACATCTCAACCCCATTTTAAACACCCACACTACACTTATAAAAAACCCAAATAATAATCACCTAATCATTGCCAATGATTACCAATGATTGTTATTGATTTGGATGCTAGTGCACGGGTCGTCGAGACCCCAACGGGCCGTCGTTTTTAGGGTTTATGGTTTTTGACGGGCCGCCGGGGCCACTACGACCCGTCCTATTGCCTGTTTGAGCCTCCACGGCCGTTCAGGCCTCGACGACCCGTGGAGGGGTTGTGCAAATAAAAACCCTAGTTGTGTGAATATCCGGAGCCTAAAATAAATGCCTTGAAGAAAACTACCCCCTGTTTTGGGGATAAGATGAAAACGTCAACTTTTTAAAAAAATATTACAATTTGAAGAAAATTAATAAGTGTAATAAAAGAGTTTTTTCATAAAATCAACAAAAGAACCATACAAATAAAATTAAAAATTCTAAGTTTTTTAGAAGGGAAAGTAATGTTCGGAATGCATAAGCTAATATGGCTATAAAAAATGAAACTACGAAAGAAACATGGATTTTTGATTGTGGTGCTACTGACACTATGACGTATGATTTATCCGACTTAACCAAACAAGATATTCCTAGGATCAACCACATCAAAGCTGCCAATGGGGGGGGGGGGGGTCCTTCCTGTCAAAGCAGGAGGAACAATTGAGATATCACCTACGTTAAAACTCTCGAATTGTCTTTACGTTCCATCCTTGTCACATAAGTTATTATCTATTAGTCATGTTACAAAAGAGTTAAATTGCACCGTCTTGATGCATCCAACCTTTTGTATTATCCAGGATATCAGGACAGGAATGATCATTGGGCGTGGCACTGAACGGTCAGGGTTGTACTATGTGGATGAAGTGACTCAACCAGGGAGTGTGATGCTTGCTCATGGAACACCAAATAGGGAAGCCTGGCTCTGGCATAGGAGATTAGGACACCCGTCCGTTGGCTACTTACATCTCTTATTTCCAAAACTTTTTCCTTCAAATAATAAGTTTAATTGCGAAACTTGCATTTTAGCTAAAAGTCATAGATAGACTTATAAATTAAATAATACCAAAGTCGCTTCACCCTTTTCTCTTATTCACTCTGATGTTTGGGGACCCGCTGAAGTTATCGGGGGACAAAACTTTCGTTTTTTGTACTTTTTATCGATGATTGCACACATATGACTTGGATTTATTTTTTAAACACAAAAATGAAGTTTTTGAAAAATTTACGATTTTTTTTGCCATGATTCAAACATAGTTCAGGACTAATATTCAGATTCTTCGATGTAATAATGGAGGAGAATATATTAACAGTTCCATGAAACAATTTTATCAAGAAAAAGGTATCATTTACCAAAAAACATGCCTATACACACCTGAACAAAAGGGCACCGTTGAACGAAAAAATCGTATTCTTTTAGAAATCACACGTGCTCTATTAATTGAATCCCAGGTTCCTACATTTTTTTGGCCCGAAGCTGTCTCCACTGCCACTTGTTTAATCAATCGTCTTCCCACAAAAGCCCTTGATTCGAAAACTCCCATCCAAGCTTTGTCTGATCTATCAAAAATTTCTCCACCTATCTCTCTACCACCACGGGTCTTTGGATGTACTGTCTACGCTCATATACCTAAACATGACAGGGGAAAACTCGGCCCATGTGCTGAGAAGTGTGTATTTGTTGGCTATGGTATCGATCAAAAAGGATACCGATGTTATAGTCCAAAGCGACGACATATGTACACTACCCTTGATTGTAATTTCCTTGAAACTGAATTCTTTTATAGCTCCCAACACAGTGGTCAGGGGGAGAAAGCATATGACACCCTGAGTTGGTTAAAATGGATTCCTTCGTCAGAAGAATCTAATCACGGTACCCAAGACGAGTCACTTATATCCTCGCAAACCAATCATGGTACTCAAGATGAGTCACTTACATCCTCACACTCCAATGATGATCCCACCGTTCATGCCACGAACCAAGATTTTCCAAGTTCAGATACAGAGGTAAGTCACTCTCATATAAAAGAAACCCAAAATACTGACACCAATGAGATAGATTTAGAAGAGAATTTGCAGGAACATCCAATACAGGAACAAGAAGAGTCAATACTAGAACAAAAGGAACAAGAGGTTGAAGAAATCGCCGAAATATATGTCCTTCCTCCAAGAGCCAACAGGGGGGTCCCACCAAAACGGTACTCTCCAGAAAAAGAGACAAAGTCATCCAGATATCCCATGGCGAATGTTGTCAAAGGCAACTTATCTAAGGAAGCCAAAGCCTTCACCGCCTCCCTATATAATGAACAAACCGCAACCGCTGTTGAACAAGCCTTAGCTTCTAAAAATTGGAAAGACGCCATGGAAACGGAAATGAAAGCTCTCATAAGGAATAATACATGGGAAAAATGTGATCTTCCTCCAGGAAAGAAACCGGTAGGCTGTCCTTAGATCTTTACAGTCAAGCACAAACCTGATGGGACCATCGAAAGATATAAAGCATGTCTCGTAGCCAAAGGCTACACCCAAACATATGGCATTGACTATTCTGAAACTTTTTCCCCAGTTGCCAAAATTGATACAATCCGCGTCCTCTTTCCATAGCTGCAAATGAAGGATGGCCTCTTCACCAGTTTGATGTCACAAATGCATTTCTTCATGGCGAACTAAAAGAAGAAGTTTACATGGAGGCTCCCCGGGATTCACAAAAGAATTTAAAACTAAGGAAGTGTGTAGGTTAAAAAGAACTTTGTACAGTCTTAAACAGTCCCCTCGAGCCTGGTTTGGTAGATTTACAGTGGCTATGAAAGGATACGGTTTCCGTCAAAGCAATTCAGACCATACACTATTCCTTAAACACAGAGGTAAATTTGTAACCTGTTTAATTATATATGTTGATGATATGATTATTACAGGTAATGATGAAGAAGAAATCAAGAAGTTAAGGACAAATCTATTCACTGAATTTGAAATGAAAGACTTGGGAAGACTAAGGTACTTTCTCGGCATCGAAGTCCTTAGGTCTCAACAAGGGATTTTCATATGCCAAAAGAAATATGTCCTAGACCTCCTAGCTGAAATAGGGATGATTGACTGTAAACCAGTTGATACTCCATGATGACCAACCAAAAGCTTTGCACAGAAGAAGGAAAAGAACTAGCAGACAAGGAAAAATATCAACGCTAGGTAGGGAAACATATATACCTTTCACATACTCGGCCTGATATTGCTTATGCTATAGGAGTTATTAAGTCAGTTCATGTACCAACCCCAAGTAAGTCACATGGATGCAGTCCTAAGAATCATAAGGTACCTCAAAGGGACTGCAGGTCACGGTTTACTATTTCAAACAAACAAACATCTAAAGATCGAGGCCTACACAGACGCAGACTGGGAAGGAAACAATGATGATCGAAGATCTACTTCAGGATACTTCACCTTTGTTGGTGGAAACTTAGTCATATGGAGAAGCAAAAAAACAAAAGGTTGTCGCGTTATCCAGCGCCGAAGCGGAGTTCCGAGGCATTGCCCGAGGATTAGCTGAAGTTCTTTGGATACGCAAACTTCTATCAGAAATTGGGTTTCCTCATACCGAGCCTAGTAAGATAATGTGTGATAACAAAGTTGCCATACATATTTCCGAAAATCCTGTTCAATATGACCGTACGAAACACATGGAAATTGATAGACATTTTATAAAGGAAAAAATTGAAGCAAGGATTGTAGAGCTTCCTTTTGTACGCTCTAAGGACCAACTCGCAGATATTTTAACCAAAGCTGTCAATGGAAGTTTTTTCAGTAGCTGTCTTAACAAGTTGAGAATCGGAGACCCCATTAATCAACTTGAGGGGGAGTGTTAGAAAAATAAAAATGATGAAGGATCAACATTCACATCATTTCCTTTTTTGGAGGGATTGCCTACAACTAAGCATAATCAACTAGCCGTTATGTGTTTATTAGCTTTCCTTTTTCTTGCTACATTACCTCTGTGCATATCTTGTACATTTATATTTAGTGTTTCCACCCATCTTTGTAAAATAGAACAATATACAAAAACTTGTAATTCTCTGATCAATTGAAAACATTGGTGAGACGGGGAGGAGATCTAGCACGTCTTAGGGTTTCTTAAGTTATCTTTAGAATCTGGTATCCATTCAGTTTTCCATTACCGAGAGTTGTGAGTTTGCATGTAGGATTCTTGACCTAGGTAGTTGCCTTCTTATCCTGATATTTTCCTCAACTATCCCTGCTGCCAGTTTATCTTGTTTATTTACTTCATTTATTTTATTTAATTATTAAAAAACCAACAACCATTTTAAAAATCATTTAGTTTAAGTCTTAGTCGAGTCTAGTTTTATTTTCTATTTGTGTCCTGTGGGTTCGATACTCGGACGTACTTAGTCTGTATTGCATTGATAGGTACACTTGCCTGTCGTGTGGTCTAGTTTAGTTGAGTCTGTTTTATATTACTAGGTGTCTAGGTTAGTTTATTATTTTTAGACCATACATAGCTGTAAGACCCTCAAAACCGACAGGTCAAACAGTTGGCATTCAAAGGCTAAAACCTTAGTAACCATTCAAAAGAATCTTATTTTATTTCAGAAAATACGCAGCGGAATGTCAAAAAAAGTTATTAAATTTCCAAACATGGGTTTCCCGAAACGGGTCAAATCATTAATTATAAAACAAACTAGAATATTAGAAATAATATAAATGACGTTCGAGCAAAATCCCTTAGACGCCTTCTTATTTGAAATGTCAACTGCAACCAAGTAGCTCCACTGCATCCCAAGGTGTCCCTTTTATTCATCAACAAACCTGAAATCAATCTAATGTGTATGCAAAAGTCAGCTACGCTGAGTGAGTTCAAGTTTTATAAATTTATATAAACAAGTAATTTGTCAAAATAAGAATTAACAAAATACCTCAACCTCAGAGTTAACAATAAGCGCAATCCGCTAATTTGTTTTTTTTTTCAAGCAACAATCAAAGTCTAGGATAAGCGCAATCCGCCTATTTAACAAAGACATCAAATTCCAACTATAATACACGCATTCCGCTTATCAACACAAAGTACAAGCAAGTCTATCGAACTTAGAGATCAAAGCAGGCATCTCCCACTTTTGTCATAGCTCAATTTATAATAACCCATACAACATAAACCATGTAACAACCATGACACAAAACTAATACCATAAATCAGAGCAGGCGTATCCCACTTCTAATAACACATAAGCCATAAATTATGTGAGCCATGACAAAAACTATACCATAAATCAAAGCAGGCCTATCCCACTTCTAATAACACATAAATTCAAACTATATAATAAAACATTAGGCGCATTCCGCCTACTCATGTTTCATATCAAAATAATATGTATGAGTTAATATGGATTTCATCGTACACAAAATATTTATACCTTCATAAAAAGAATATTTTGTGACTTCATAAAAATAATCTTGCTAGTTTAGCATGCACGTCAGCCCAAAATATTTAGAAAAATAATAAATAAAAAGTAGGCTCAAGAACTCACCAGTTGCGAAGCTTCCAACTCAACCAGTTAAACTGCTTCGAACCGCAACTCATTTTGAATGAATCCCGTAACCAAATAACACGCGGTTAAATTAAACTAAAAACCACTCCCGCTAGCACGTGGAAAACCATTAATACTTAACCTTAAACTAATGGCGTTCCATAGTCGGGTATCCCACTAATCGACTACCCGGATCATATCCAAATCAAGACCCACACGCACACATATACCAACATACCATGCGAAACTTCATTTACCAACTCCAATGAAAATTCCATGATTTTAGAGCATAGCCTAAGGCTCATATTACAAACACCATAAGCATGCTGTACATACAAATCCCCATGCACACCTACCTTGATTCATACAAAAGAATTAATCACAACCAACCATGCGTCAGGACACTCACGTACCCACTCACCATGACCTGAACTATTTTACAACTCTTGCATAATGTCCATGCACGGGCTTCGCTAAATATTGTGATTAATTAATCCAAACACATCACCTTAAGCTTCTGTTTCATTTCATCATCAAATTATAGAATGCCCTCGTAGAAGCCGAATCCCATTTCTTGTATCATACATGAATTGGTTCATAAATATCCTACCCGAAAGCACAACATAAATCCCCTTAAGCATCGTCATCATTAAACTCAATATAAACCAAACCAACCACCTAAGCGCAAACCGGTTAAGCAAAGACCCGTAACCGATCTCCATAGCCATCACGAATCACCGCCTTCACAGCCAAATTCAATGCCAATGCCACCACTATCACCCGAAAGCACCGTCGTGGCCAAACCACCACAGCCGCAAACTACCACCATCACCATCTGAAGAAACATGTACCTGTATGGGTAGATATTCCAGCGATGATGAACGAGACCACACATCGTCCTCTCCGTCTCCAAGATCCAGATCTGCAACAAGAAAGAAGGAAAAGAAAGAGGGATGGAGGCGACTGCCAGGAGTTTCCTCCCATCACAGACACAAAAAGTGTGATAGGCTCCAACCTGTTCCCTAGGGTTAGAGGTGAACCTCTTAAATAGGGAACTAATGGGCCACCATCACAGACCCCTAACTATATGGGCACATAGCCCATTGGCACCAAGCCCAGTTAGGGGGTTGCCTCCATAAAACCCTCAGCCCAGTAAGCTTTATACAAGCTACATTGCGATGGGCCTCGCTATTGGGTTAATAACAAATAATAATATTAGTATAAATAACGGCGGGTGTTGACCGGCTTGACCGAGCCGGGACACACCTCGTCATGTCCCCCCAGTCTAGTATCATGATTAAGATTATGGTGCTAGACTAGAAGAAACTCCTACCCTATAGTAGATATTATCTCATCGAATAAGTTATGATGGAATCAGGCGGCGCGATAGAAATGTTTGGTTAATCCGTGTTCGGAGCATTGTTCTCCAAGTATGCATAAGGGTAACATGCTGAATCGTAGCGTTTTAGGGCGTCTTAAGGTTTGAAATGTAATGGTGGCACTAAGATTGAATGTACTTGAGCTTGAGTATTCTGACTACCAATGCTCAGTCTAGATGATATAGTACAGCTTGCGCGCGCAATGTCTTTCATGTTTTTGATGCAACATAACTTGTGCACATTTGACGTGTCTTGTATGTTGTTTGATTCATAGGTAATGTCTGGTTTGATTAGGGATGACCCGTATCATACCTGGTCCTGCCCCCCAGTCTGGTGTGATGGTCGACATTGAGTATGGCGCCAGACTGAAAATGTTGTCAAAGGAATGAAAAATTGGATTCATGTGAATCAGGCCAAACATATTATGGAGTGACATCCAGCTCGGATTGCCCGGTTCATCAGAGAATTGTGAGATTAATCTGTACCACACCTCATTAATTGGTAGGAGTATAAAAGTTACCCTTATCAGAGCAACATAATGATGACAGGCCAAAACGACGTCCGACAGACTGTTATATCCGAGTGTTATTCACTAGGTAGGATGTAGCCTGAACTTTGTTTTGTCGAGCCCATTATTCGTTATCATTAGATTTCTTTTAACCCTATTGTGAGGGTGGTTTGTGGTAGCACGCAGGCTATGCACATTTGAGTAAGGTGCGTGATCCAGATTGAGACCTAGCTCTGACATGTTGTCCAAAGTTTTGATATGAGCTTTTACTGTGGTGCATAGCGTAGCCAAATGTGGTGCGCGACCTAATAATGTTATAGTGCACATGATGATGCGTTATGGCGCTGGGACACGCGTATTCCGATTACCAAGCGGCGTAAAGGATCTTGCTTGAGTATCAAAGTGTTCTTTAAATTTCATGTTGTGAAGGAACGCTTGCTGGCATATAAAATGTTTTTTCAACACAGTTGACACTATTGAACACCAGCATGAGTTATCAAATGGCGTTACTTTCCGCGCTTCATGGAGTGTTTATTTGACTGATAAAAGCCGTTTTTAAGGTTTTTGACCCCAAGTTCTCTTGTTCTTGTATTCTCATGGTGTAAATGGAATCTGGATTTGACTAACAAAGTCTTTCATATGCATGTAGCATGAATGAACACTTTTTAAATGCAATAAAAACCTTTGTTGTCACGAGTTAGCGTGTGGGGTGTTTGTTTACATTTTATGTCATGCCATGGCGTGTGAAACACTGACTTGGCACATGGAAATGTTTTGTAGGAGTGTATCGCGAATGAAGACTTTGTTGAAGTTCTCCCGTGTTTCTCATGTCGCACTATTGCGTATGCTGTCCAAGAAAACAAATGCTCCCATGCCCTTTTATCGAAGCAAATAGCCATTTTGTAATGCAATCTCATGAAAAGTAACCTGGACGCCATAATTGGTGTATTATTTGGAATTCATGAAATATGCAAGTATAATGGCGTGTGATAGGGTGACCAACAGATCGTTATGGTTACATATTTGGGTGATCAACAGATCGAGTCTTCGTGTGTAACACTTCTTGAGCTGCGCGACCTTCCTAGTACGCAGGATGGGTCTTCCATCTAAGTGCGTTGGGGAGGAAGCGTCATTGCCCAGGTTCTCCGCGATAAGGTAGGGTCCTTCCCGGTCATGTTTCAACCTTCCTCGAGGTTGTGCCCTGCTGGCTTCGTTATCACGTATGTCGTATTCGTCTACCGTAAAAGAGTGTTCCAGGGTACGTTTATCATATCGTTTTTCCAGGGTTGTTTTTCTTTGTATTTGGCTTCACTGATGGCAATGATCTCACACCGCCCCCACAACCCCTCCAGATTTTCCTAGAGTAGCTGGTTGTTATTGATGTTAAGGACCAACCTGTGGGATGTAGGAGGGCGATCGTGCTTGCTTAGGGTGAAATGTTGAAGGATGGTCCGCTTGAAGGCGATATAGCGCAAGAGCGGATTAACAACGCGAATTAGGCATTTCATGATATAAACTTATCCTCCATCTAGGGAATTTCTATGAAGGCAGATGGTGAGGGCGTATCGGCGTTGAAGGAGATGCTTTCAGAATATATTGATTAGGTACAAGTGCCCCATCAAGTGCTAAGCATAATGAAGCCCATTTGTTTTATGTCTGTTTGCTCCCCCTTGTTTTTGTATTTTCATTAAACACAAATGCTCTGGCATATATGTTTAATTTTTATAATGTTAAGGGGTCGATATTGCCCAACTCAAGTGTAATTAAAGCTTATCATAGCTAGCTAACGTATGCTCATTTTTTTTTGTTGGCAACAGGTCAGTGATTCGACCAATATCTTGTCGATCTAACAACCGTAAGCGATGGTAAACGTGAACGTTGGCACCGTCTGTGATGAGCGTGGTGCCTTAGGCGGTTACGCCGGTTATAATAGTTTATGTTCCTGCCGAAATGGCAGGAGTCGCCAATGTAGGCGTAGATGCGCATCACACTCCTGCAGAAGCGTGTGCCATGCTCGGTGATCCTTAGAGGTCGTTTAGAGCGTTTTACATTTCCCTTGGTGTATATTTTTGTATACGTTTGGGACAAGTACTTGGTTTTTGATTCGTAGTGGTTTTTGCATATCTCGAGATGAAGATATCCACTCTTAGCGCTGTAAAGTTCAGTAGCATTGCGGATTTTTGTCCGCCGCTAGTAGTAAATTGTAATGGAAATGTTTATCCGATTATGCTGCAGTGTAATTGCAGTTGTGTATTTATTTGTGATCTCTTGTAGTAAAGAGAGTATGTTAATGACTGTAATGTAGTCGTTATTCTAATAGTCTAGCCACTGCGTTATTGCAGTGGTCTAGAAAGTGCGATAGTGCAGCATTCGTTTTCTTAAAACCGTTAAGGTTCATAAATGCATACATGTTTCTAATGGTGATCAACAGACCGGTTTCATTGTTACATGTAGCATTTTTTTTCTTCAAATGGGTGGCATTCCATGTTCACGAGATTGGCCTTCCGTCTAGGTCCACCAATGTGTCTACACCTTTGCTAAGGCATTCCGCTATGAGGTATGGGACTTTCCCAATTAGGTCCCAGCTTGCCCTGGGGCTGTGCTCCGCTGGCTTTATTGTCGCGCAACACGCATATTTAAATGTACGCGTGGCTTGTATCCAGTATAGATGTGGCGTATAGCCGAGTTTGGATATGGCGTATAGCCGGATGAGGATGTGGCACGTAGCCAACTAGTGACTCGATCCATAGTCGAACCTGCAAGTGGTCAGTGACATCCAATATTGTATAAGGAGATGAGATGTTATAAGCGCACACCCTGTGCTAGTAATAATAAACATAGAATAAGTTTACAAATAATTTCAACAAATAGTGCAATAGATAAAAGGATTGTACTGAAACCTCTTTGCCTTTACTTGTTCTATCAAATGTCTCGTGTGGGATAACGTGTAGTGGATATCAATTTGATGTGCGGGCCAGAAATGGATATCCACTTTACATCGTAATGGTGCTACGCCATGTAAGTCCCCCAGTTCATTGCTTCTAAATTGCGTTAGTAGCATTGCACTTAAGTGATAAGTATTAAAAAGCACTAACGCATTGATGTAAAATTCTAACAAAATTAACGCACTTGTGAGCAAAAGACAAAAATAGGGTTTAAGAAACATACCATTATGTCATGTGAGATCATGCAATCTGATTATAATAAACCGGCTCTACTGATCATACGTGACCGATAACAAAAGTGCTGGTGATGACGTATCATGCGAGTTCCTCCAATTTGAAGTTGCTAGTTAGTGGCCACTGAAGATAAATATCTAAATGGAGGCAGGTCAACGTCGTGTATACATCCAGACACACTTACAGACACGCGAGTAACCCGTAAGCGTGGACTTACTGGCTTGCGCGGGGTTACCACTGCATAGGGAGTTACCGACAAGCGGGGTTACCGTCAGCCAAAAATGTATGGCGTGCGACGTACTAAAAATGACATGGTGCGTGGTCGTGCCTACAAAAATATCAATCATATGATGTGGGTGTATTATGAGGCGCCCAACCTTGTTTTAGTATCTCTTGAACTCTTAAAAATAAGTCGGTAGATAATAAATAACACTAAATTTAATAAAAATTGTATCCAAACCTTATCTTTGGCGGATTATTTATTTGGCGCATCATGATCTGAGAACCCTCTAATGTGGTGTTATATCATGTCATTCTTCCATTTATATTGTTTATTTTTATAATGTTAGTATTGTTCGCATTTGATACGGTACCAATTGTCCTCCTTATATTTACCTCAGTTTGTCAAAGTGTAAGGTATAGACATGGACCGTATTAAATACTGTGAGAAATAACATTCGTGACAAATGCTTTTGACCTTTTGTGAAGTAAAAGATGGCAACCCCAAAAACTTTTTAATTGTATAGAAATAAATTATTTATGTGGGGTAAAGACCAACAACTCACCGTTTATATACAGTGCTCCACCACATGCAGTTTCTCTTTTTTTAAAATATAAAAAACTATATATGCATGCTTATGAGAAAACCAAACCTTGTTTTATTACTCGATACTTTACCATGGTGCGCATTGAGCTGAGCTATCTGGGTCTGTACGGAGAGAGCATATCCCACATGCGCGAAGGTAAGTGGAGAGGTCCTACCATACGCGCAACGATGTGCTACTAACTGAATATGCACTCTCAGAAGCGTTGGCGACAGAGCATGACTTGAAACCCGATGATGAAGCGTGTCTGGACGCGCGACCTTGTTGGTTGCTTGATGGCTCGTGGCATGAGTGTCGGTTGCGCGAAGGCGGACGATGTGACGACGGGTGGAAACAATGATGAAGGTGAATCATGTGACCCGTGTATTCCGCGAAAGGTAAATGACGCACGACAGGCGTGTTGTTGTGCAACAGAGTATCCATATGGCTTCCGCCAAGTTCCACCGAGATGGTCTTTGACAAATCCATGTAGTTGTATCTTTCTCGTAGGCTTTGACTTTATGTTGAAGATCATGCCACTTTGTCAGATAGAGATGCATGCCGTAAATCAAAAACAAATCCATGAAACCCGATCCTAGGCAAGCAGAGGTTGGTCGACGGAGGCACATCTTGTCGAGCGTGTGCCTGAGTAAGACCTCCGTGGGCGTGTCGTGTGACCGAGTCTGTCGCCCACTGGAGGTTGCTTCAACATCCGCCGGAAATAGAGGATTCTTGAAAATCATCGAGAAGGCGGCGGGTTGAGGCAGGAGGCTTGCATTGGCAGATAGAACAATGCTCCGGCGGGTTGCATCCACAGATAGAACTGACGAGGTGGGGTCCGGCCCAACCAGACCGGCCCACACCACAAGAGCTATAACCCGTCCACCATAATTCAAATGGTAAGTGATAGAGATAACAAACGACTGAAAATTCAATCTCTTTATCGTAACAACCTATCGAGCCCTTTACGGAAAAAGGAAAGGATAAGGTTTATCTCCACCATTCTCGGAGAGTTTCGTATTTCGAATGCAACTCTTGAGGGATAACGAGAGCATGGAGTATCCGGGTTGATGGTTCGATTGATGGGTTACGATCTGAACTTATACTGTAATTTTTGCACGCTTTCAGTTGTGAGCAAGGTTGTGCCAGATGACGATAGAGAATATAGCAAAAAATGATGTTTTTTTTTTTTCAACAAGTTATTTGAGAAAAATAAAGAATCTCTCCGACTCCCATATTCACATAGCGGGGGCTTAAAAAATATGCAGTGAAGCATGAGGTCAAAAAGCCAATAAAGTCCCTGAATCCTTTTCATGAGATGTCTCCCATACGCAGCCTAGCTTGTACATTTGTCTGGCAAAATATCAACGTGCAACAAATACTTGTATTGAAAAATAAAGGCAACTATCTCCAACATATATCAGCGTTGACGCATCAAGGTGAGTACACCAGAATAGCTGGAGAGTTGGTATCTTTTTGGTCGATCCAAAATTGTATATGGACTCGTGAAAAACATATACGTAAAGTCTTGATCTAGAAATCGAAATAAAAATCCGATGCATTGTGTATGGTAGAAGAAAACCATGTTTCGAGGGTTATAGAACAAAAGTGGTGTGACAAGCTCTGACAGACTCAGATCTGTAAGAGTCAAACCTAGACCGACCATCATTGACAGAGATGCATACCTGAAGGTAGGAAAAGAGAAGAACGATGTGTGATTGTTGCCGGGTCCCACGGATGGCGCCAATGAAGAAACATGTACCTGTATGGGTAGATATTCCAGCGATGATGAACGAGACCACACATCGTCCTCTCCGTCTCCAAGATCCAGATCTGCAACAAGAAAGAAGGAAAAGAAAGAGGGATGGAGGCGACTGCCAGGAGTTTCCTCCCATCACAAACACAAAAAGTGTGATAGGCTCCAACCTGTTCCCTAGGGTTAGAGGTGAACCTCTTAAATAGGGAACTAATGGGCCACCATCACAGACCCCTAACTATATGGGCACATAGCCCATTGGCACCAAGCCCAGTTAGGGGGTTGCCTCCATAAAACCCTCAGCCCAGTAAGCTTTATACAAGCTACATTGCGATGGGCCTCGCTATTGGGTTAATAACAAATAATAATATTAGTATAAATAACGGCGGGTGTTGACCGGCTTGACCGAGCCGGGACACACCTCGTCACCATCTTCGTCGAAACACCAACACCATCAACTCCATAGCTCACCACCACCAGTCTCTACCATAACCAACCAACGACCACAACGGAACCGAATTCAAACCAAACGGAAACCGTGCAAGACAATAAAAACACAAAGATGAAATAGACCGTTATTACCTTGTTTCAGATTTACGATCACACGATGGGGAACCACCTTGAAACACCACCGTCGTTGTCTAGCATTCTTCTTCCCGTTCATCTGGTTTTAAGCCGAGACGCACACCCTACGATGATCGATACATAGCGGTGACTGGACGAAGGTTGGCACCGGATACAGTGGTGATAAGGGCCCTGTTCCGAGACCCGTGAACCTTGGGTTTCATGGAGTAGCGAGAAATACTTATCCTAGCTTTTGGTGCCGCCGTAGGGTTTCTGGGAGATGATGACGATGAAGCATCCGTTCATTTGGCGAGAAGACACCATTTAAAAGGAGATTTTAATTAGGTTTATACATTAGCCCCATTAACTATTCATTTGATGATAACTTGCTCCCAAAGTTAACTTAAAACATTTTCGAATAAGGACAACTAGACCCCTCTATTTACTATAGATCATGATACAAGCATGAAACTGAATAACGGACCGATTCAATATAACCCGGTTAGTTGATTCCGTCTAAATAAACTTGTAGATTTTCATGGTGTTACAATAGCACATTAAGTTTATGGCGCCGTTGCCGGGGAAACTTGGCGATTGCGAAACTAGCGTTGATTAGGACTTCACTGATTAATTGGTCTTATTTGAATCTTTTTGTTTTTTTAGCTTGTCTAGAGAGTCTTAGGTTTTCATTTTCTTTTTGCGTGCTTGCTTACTATAGTTTTGTTTTTATTTTGTGTGAGAGTCAGTTTTTATTTTTATTAGTTGGTTCTTGTTTTTTGCTGTTTTTATTTCATTTATTTTTGTTCTTCTTTACGCGTTTTTTTTCTATCTGTCTTGCAGTTTTATGCCATGTACTCGTTCGCAGGGACCATCTGAGCCGATCATACCAAAGCCCGAGCGAGACATTGCTGACATTCGGAGGGAACTTCGTCATGCTATTAACCGAGCCAAAAAGGTACGTTTTTCTCTCCCTGCTACTATCATGGGCGACGCTCAACCACCACCACCTAGACGTACTGTCCACCAAATGGCCTGTGAGGGAGCCACGGGAGTGAGAACTCCCATTACTCGGACTACCATGCCCAATAACCACATTTGGCAGATCCCCTCATATGTCATCAACACCATCGCCCATACCGCCCAGTTCATAGGCCTGGATGATGAGGATGCTCCAGGTCATCTGTCCCGTTTTGTGCGCATTTGTGACACCTTTGGTCTGACAGGTGTCACCCCAGACACGATCTATCTTAGAGTTTTTCCATTTTCTCTGTCTGGGCGTGCTGCCACGTGGTTGGATACTCTTCCACAGGATTCCATCACTACCTGGGAAGACTTGAAGACCAAGTTTCTGAAAAAATATTATCCTCCTTCTAAGGCCGCCCGCATTAGAGACCAGATACACTCGTTTCGAATGGATCCAGACGAGCCTTACCACTTGGCCTGGGAGAGGTTCAACACTTTGTTGAACAAGTGTCCCCAGCATGGACTTTCTGATTGGGCCCTTGTAGAGAAATTCTACAATGGCCTTACTTATGCTACTCGAACCTGCTGCTGGGGGACACATTATGGATAAAAAAAGACCCTGATGAGTGTAAGGACATGTTTGAGAGTTTTGCTCTAGCTGAACAGCAGAACCCAGCCCACGGGGAGTCCATTCTCGTTACTAGGACTACCTCCTCCACTAGTAGAGGTGTTCATCAGGTCACTCCTGAGACTAGTATGGTTGTTGCTATAGAGGCTTTTGCGAGAGAGGTTAAAGAGCTTAAGATGAGTGCACTCAAGTGTGAGATTTGTAGGGGTGGACACGACACCATAGACTGACCAGTAGGAAACGGTGCGCGTGTAGATTATTTGGGGAGTTCTAACCGGGGAAATGGTAATAATTATAACTCGGGATGGAGAAATAAATCTAATTCTGGGTGGAGGTCTGATAGGGGAGATATAGGTGATAGTTCAGGGTCTAGTTTGAAGAGGATAGAGGATATGATAGCTGGTCAGAGTCAGCTGCTCACTCAGCTGTTTGCAAAAGACCAGCAAACCACTCAGAAACTTAAGGAGCACGACCTAATGCTTAGGAACCAGCATAATGCTTTGTTAGACCTAGAGAGAAAAGTAGGAGATATTTCACAGAAACTCTCTGTTAGGTCACCGGGTACTTTCCCTAGTAACACTGAGGAAAACCCTAAGGGTACAACGATGGCTGTGAGCATTCGTAGTGGTAGGGGTGCGACTGAGAGAGTGGAGATACCGGTTGAGGATGAGGAGAAACCGATAGATGAGGAGATAGAGTTAGAGACACCTTCTAGAGTAGCTACATCCAGTCTTGTGTCTAGCAGTGATGGTCCTTCTGAGAGAGTAGTTGTGGATAGAGAGAGTGAGAGGCAGGTAGAGCCCACTAGAGTGTATAAGCCCACTGCTCCTTATCCAGGTAGGTTGTTGCAGAATAAGATAGATCACCAATATGATAAATTTATTGAACTTATTAAGCAACTTAAGGTGAACCTACCCTTCATAGAAGTCCTCCAGAGCATGCCTAAATATGTTAAGTTCCTCAAGAACATCATGGCTAATAAGAAAAAGCTTGAAGAACTTTCACAGGTTACTTTGAGTGAGGAGTGTTCTGCAGTCTTGCAGAATAAGCTGCCAGTTAAGATGGATGATCCTGGTAGTTTTATCATTCCATGTTCCATAGCTGACCTGTCCATTAAGAATGCTCTTGCTGACCTAGGTGCTAGTGTTAATTTAATGCCATACTCCATTTTTAAGCAACTAGACCTAGGAGAACTTAAGCCCACCCGCATGTACATCAAACTGGCGGACAAGTCCAACAAATTCCCTCGTGGTATTATTGAGAATCTTTTAGTTAAGGTGGACAAGTTCGTGTTTCCTGTGGATTTCGTAGTGTTAGATATGCCTGAGGATGATGATTGCCTTTGATTTTAGGTCGTCCTTTCTTGGCAACTTCTAGAGCTATAGTAGACATGGGTGAGGGTAAGTTGAGCATAAGTGTGGAGGAAGAGCATGTTGAGTTTGGGATTAAGCCTAGGATGAGAGGAGATTTGTTAGATGAGTTATAGGCTATAGATGATCATCTGGATCAGGAGTTGCAGAAATTAATCCCTAAGGAGATTGAGAGTAGGAGAAGAAAAGGGAAGGAGAAGGAGACTGTGAGTGTGGTTAATTGGTGGATGAATTTACCGGGTAGGTATAGAAACAGGAAAGAACCCAAGAGAAAGGAAGAGGTGTTGAAGGTGTATGATTTCTGGGGTGGTTCGTATTGCAAGGAGAAGCCACCCGATGCTAGAGTGATTGATGCATAGGCACACTTGGATGCTTCCAAGTTGTAGAGTTTGTAGAGTTCTAGGATTAGATGTTTTTTCTTTGTTTTTGTTTTGTGTTTTGTTTTGTCTTGTTTTGCATGTTTTTGTATTTGTTTGGCAAGGACAACGTACATCATGAGCGGATCCCGGGTATTTATTTATATGATTGGGATTTTTTGTGGAGGTTTGGGTAGTAAAATTTTTTTTTCTAAACATTAAATTTGATTAAACTTCTGTGAAAAAAGGTTCTTCGTGTAATGCAAAGAGCCTGGGCTGACCTGTTCGTCTCATGTGAACAATAATTACCCCGGATAGTTATACTTTATTCACTCGCAACGCGCGTTGTGATCACCAGTGTCCTTCACGTTGCGCGAGTTGATTAGAAAAGAAAATTTTATTTTTTTTACCCTGTTTTCTTCCACCACTGTTCACCACCGTTCACAACCATTTTACCACATATTTTACCTTCACCACCACATTCCACCATCTTGCCTTCCAGGTACGTTTCCTGCATTTTTGTATATTAAGTCGGTTGAGACTGTATTTTTTTTAGACTCTTGTTATTTATTTTTTTCCTTTATTTTTATTTTTAGTCGGTTTTCTCCTAACCCACTTTGGGGGATATCTTTCCTTCAAGTGTGGGGATGATGGAGAGAATCTTTATTTTTCAAGTCATTGGTTTGTCTTATATACTTTATTTCAGGTTTGGATCCAGCCACCCATACTCAATCTCCATTCGGGTGGGGACGATCCAACAATCATTTGAAGCAACCATTTGGCTTTTATATTTTCTTTTTAGTTTTTGTTTGTCAAGTTTGAGTCAGATGCCGCGAATGAAATGCTATACGGTCGGGTTTAGAAGGACAGCTTCTGAATGCTGGTAGCTACACTACTTATATCCAAGGGAGTCTGTTCCTTTTTGTTGATTTTTTTATTTCTATTTTATTTTATCCTTACTCTCACATTGAGGATAATGTGTTGTTCAAGTGTGGGGATGGGAACTTCGTTTTTATTTTTAGGTAGCTTGAGTTATAAAATTTTGAAAATCCAAAAAAAAAAAATTTAAAAAAAATTGAAAAAATGTCTCTGATCTTTTGTGCATTTTATATGGAAAATGATAGTATAGTTGGGATTTTTGTTTTTCAAAATATTATATATATGAGAATATAAATAGATTGAAAGCGTGTTTGCTTAAGATGTGTCGGTAGGCCCAGCTAGATTTGAAAGGTTCCCAGGATTGTCCTTATATACCTTAATAATCATGATATCTTGTGGGTTCTTATCTTAGGAGAAACAGTAGAACTGAAACCGCTGAGAGTAATTAGAGGTATCACTGTAGGTTGACAATCCCATATGTTTATTAATTAAATGGCACACTTGATCCTTTTTATGAGAATAAATCCGTGAAAAGTGGCGCCGAAAAAATATCCACATATCCATCAATTGAGCTAGATAAAAAAAATAAATAAATAAGAATTAACTGAAGCCTATGGAGTCTCCCTTGGGGATGGTGACTCTGATCGAAAACTCCCTTTAGGTCAAGTTAAAAAAAATGCCGAAGCTCATGCTGTCGCTCTCAGGGATGGTGACTCTGGTTGAGACAACCTCTGGGTTAGGTATGAAAAAAAGAAATATATATATATATATATATATATATATATATTATATATATATAGGGTAGGGATCATACGAGAACCAACTTTAGGGAGAGAACTAAGGAACCAATGTGAACAAGGGGCATTATTGTAAATATTCATCTCCATATAAAACCCCAACTCATACCTTCATTCTTCATTCTGCATATTCAAATATTCTTCTTCTTCTTCTTCCCGTACTCACTACCTCCACCGCCCGTCACCATAACCGCTCGTCTTCCACTGATCATCACCATAACCATCTACTGCAACGACATCACGAACTCTTGCTCATCATCTTCTATACTCGATCGATTGAATAATACTTAATCGAAAGAAGCAGATCCAACATGGAGTTAGAATTGAAAGGAATATTAACCAATCTAAAAACCTCAAAACCTCATTGTCAGATCAATCGCATCTTTCTTCTATCGATCAAGTAACATGTCCTGAACTTCAACTCATTCTGTCGTTGATTTGCATCTAAATTATATTGGATTCAAGCAATTGATATTGAATCTATTTAAAAAAATGTTGCAAATCAAGGGGTTAGGTTAATAAGTTGATATCAATGGTTACAAAAACATTATTTTGTTTAGTCAATTAGTGAGTGATGTTCAGGATTGCTTGAAGAGTTGAAGGCATCTGTTAGGTAACATGCATAGTGACTCAAATTTTACATAACATTTAATTTAGGCATGTTTGTTATTTTTTTTTATCTGTTTTACCATAATGCACATGTGCATTTATTGCATCTGTCTTTGAATTCGGTCGGCATCGACACGGATAAGCTTTTGATTCCTTGTGGAGGTGATCGTGAGTGAAGGAAAGGAGTTCGGAGACGTACGGTTGTTGAGAGACGGATGCTAATGGCAGTACTTCGGCCATTGTTGTTGATGGAGTTATGGTCTCCATGTTTATTGATTGTTTTTTATCCATTTGTTTTCAGATTCAAACCAGGAACTGGACATTTCTGTGTTTTGGTTAAATTTAGGTATGTTTGAGTTATGGTCTCCATGTTTGTTGATTGTTTTTTATCCTTTATTTTCTGAATTGAATACGGAATTAGACAGATCTATGTTTCTGATTGAATTTAGGTATGTTTGAGATATGGTATCCATGTTTGTTGATTGTTTTGACCCCTTTGTTTTTGATTTGTACAGAAATTGGACAGTTCGTGTAGTGATTGAATTTAGGTATGTTTGTTTTATATTTATCTGTTTTACCATAAGCATGTTAAAGTGGTGCCATTTCTTGATATGTACATGTGAATTAAGAATGTTAATGCACATATGCATAACGTAGTTGCTAATGATAAAAGTAATTTTAATGCACATGTGCATTTATAGTGATATCATTATGGTCATTCACTATAACGCACACGTGCATATGTTCTGGTCTAGAGTAATTGAGGCGCGTTACAGGAATAAGAATTATTGGGGCTTAGTTCCGTTTAATAATTCCTTGACAGGATGTTGGAGGTCGATTGTCAAACTTCTTAATTCTTTAATCCTGCAAAACAGAAGCCTTTCTCTTTTCATTTAAGGCAACGTGGGTGATGGAAGCGATATCAGATTCTGGCTAGATTAATGGAGTGGAGATCAACTACTCAAGGACAAATGGCCGTTATTATTCGCGATTTTGCCTGACAAAAAAAGTTCGCTGCAGGAAGTATGGACAAACATGCAGCAGAAAGATTGGAATGGTTTGAGAAGTCCAAATTCTGAAGAAATGATGCAACTTATTCTGATGATTTTGCTGCTGAGTAGTATTCGCTTGAGTTCGCGCCGAGATACTTGGATATGGGAAGGTACAGCAGATGGTTTATTCACATTTATAGACTGCAGGAAACAAGTTGTACTCGGCTGCAGCAGATAGCCGAAAACTGCACATGAGCTGGTCGTCTTGGGTCCATCTAAAAGTTAAAGTCTTCTCCTGGGGAGCTGAAATGGAGTGTCTACCAACTAAAACGGCTATATCGAGAAGGAATGTTCAGTTCAACAATGTTTCCTGCGTTCTTTGTGAGTTGGTTGACGAAAACTGTGGAGCATATGTTTACGGGTTGTGGCTTCGTGTTTGATGTTTGGTTGATTGTTGGGAATTGGTGCAGGTTACCTCCGATTAGAAGTTTGTAGGTAGGTGGTTAGTGGTAACATAGATGGTTTGTAATAAGGATATTTTTTTTATGTTATCAGTTGTTTTATTGTGTTGATGGTTTGGTAGAAACTAAATGTAATTGTATAATAAAAACAGACGGGTACAAAAAAGTTTGTTGTTTGGAGGATGATGCATGCATATATGTATATTGTGGATGGTCTTATATGGTGGTTGATAGGTTGATTTATGTTTGTGATTACTATTTTGGTGTATGTAAATTTATATATATAGGAAATTGAGATATGCACATGTGCAGAATCAAAATTAAAACCCCTCACCATCAAAAAACTCTGAAATCACCACCCAATCCCCCCAAAAAAACCTAACCCCTTCCCACCATACCTAAAACCTAAGCCCTGAAGCTAAACCACTCGAAAAAACCTAGCTATATTAGTGAAATGCACATGTGCATGCAGTAAACGTTTCTTATTTTATAGTTCTTATATAGAGTTGTTTTAAGTTTATTAATGTTTGTTGTCCTACATTTGTCTTATTTTTCAATTTATGTTATAATATGCATGACTACGCAATTGACGAGTTCGAGTGTATTTATTATCTCTTCGCATCCATTTGATGATCATTGAATAAATTTTTTCACTCCTTATATCTCATATCGCGTCCATTTAATAATCATTTTATTATGGTAATCGACAATGTATTCAAAATTGTGCTTTAAGAATGAAATGCACATGTGCATACTGTGTATTTCTGTATATATAACAGAGAAATGCACATGTGCATCAGGGATGACGTCATATGACGTCATATCAGCCATTTTTTTTTTATTTTTTTTTATTTTTTTTATTTTTTTTTTTCGAAATACTAATACTAAATAACCATTTTGGTGCTTTTACTTTTTTTATTTTTTTTATTTTTTTAAGTTATATAATTTTTTTTTTTATTTTTTTTATTTTTTGATTGAGGGTTTTTGTAGACACCCTTCATATTTACAAAAATGCCACCTGTTCACATGGTTCTTTGGTTCTCTCCTAAATGGTGGTTCTCAAATGATCCAAATCCTATATATATATATATATATATATATATTATATATATATCTAAGCTCATACACTTCATCCATCATAAATTTAATTTCTAGTACATTAGGGAGTTTAGTTTGCAGTGGTTGGTAAATCTATATGGTTTAGCCTTTGCCTTGAAAGCTTGAGGTGGGATTAGGTGAAGCTGGATATCTTGAGTGTGAGACCCATATATTGATTGTAATAAAATGGAGCAGGATTTTCAGAAAATTGAGTTAGATGCTAAGGCTTTCAGTATTGTAGCCATGGCTCTACCAAATGATATCTATGATTGGCTGTTACACTGTAACAGTGCAAAGGAGTTGTGGGATGCTTTGAAAGAACAATTTGGTGGGACTGAGAATGTTATTGAAAACAACCGGAAATTCTGAATCAACAATATGAAACATTCAGTCACGTGAAGGGGAGAGTCACTAACACAACAATTTGAGAGGTTTA